>JAUTBZ010154634.1:0-11425 GCA_032361785.1 Lepetodrilus galriftensis
AGATAGTTAAAGTTGCTATGGGTTGGGTGTAGTAGAGAAGTGATTGGAATGCTGGAGTTTGGATATTTTCTGAATATCCTTCACGGTGAGGTCATACAATGCATTAGCTGCACCCTTGTAGTACGGCTTGTAGTTAGCCACAAACCTTGCAGGTTGCATACTGCCATAAACCACAATATTAGTCAATAATAATAAATGTACCGTATTTGACGTATTAAACACCCAGGGCGCTAAGAAAATTGACTGGGGGGGGAAGCATTTATTAAAGTATGAAAAAAAAAAAAAAATTGAAAAGAAAAAAAAAGACCAATAATATTTATAGCAGATAAACTTCTTGGATCATAAACAGTAGTCTTTTAGAAAGAATTTCCCAAATTCCAGCATTAAATCCCTTGGGGAATAAAATTGGAAAAATAAATTCTTATAGTTAAGGGGGGCGTTTATTGGAGCAGGGCGTTCAATACGTCGAATACGGTAGCTCCAAACCCATGATAAAAGTTTGTAATCTGTCCGACATGTAAGTAGGTAGACCTGCCTTGTGGTGAATGGATTTTTAAGAATAGTGTTCCTCGTCTCCATGCCCAATTGTATATGAAGCTGGGTGAAGCATATACAATAAATTATTGAAATAAATTCTGTTTCTGACAGATAATGTCTGACGAGATGAATACCGAATGATATATTCTATTTGTTTCCGTGCATTTGTAATGGAATACTGAATATTTGATATATATAAAAACATTTTAGGACAGCTGGAAGATTTGAAATAAATGAAAAAAATATGACTGATCTTGTATCCTAAACATATAATTTATGTAATAAAGAATATGACATTTTGTCATGTTTATGAAAGCTCATATTTGAATGGTATTTAAAAGAATTATTGGACATTGGGAGGGAACTACAGACAGCTAACTGATGTCAATGTTACATGAAGATTCAGTGATAACCATCAAATTCAATTCAGAAGGTAGGCATACTAGTAATTAATAAAAAATATATTTTATTAATTAAATAAAAGAAAATCCGTAAAATATCATACTTATAAGGTAAGGAAAGTTGTATCAGAATCTGCAATAACCTCGTAGTTTCTCTTATTTCCTATGCAAAGATGATCTTGGCACTTTAAACAAATTGCAATCTGGTATAAATTGCTATAAATCTGGTAATAAGCGGAAGGGTACAAATTGCTGCGGTCAGAGGCTATTGCCATTGACAGCCTTTAGTTTCTACATGGTCATCTGTCTGATGCCCAGCGGTCAACATGGCTCTTGTACTCAGACCTACTTGGTCATCTGTCCGATGCCCAGCGGTCAACATGTGTCTTATACTCAGAAGTCTAATCTAGATTGTTACATTATATCGTGATTGTAGAATTCTAGTCAAGTGAACTGCAGTTTTTATTACACAAGTATAAGTCGTCACCTCTAAGACAAAATATAGACCTGTGATGTATTTTTTTATGAAAACAATGTCTGTAGTTGTTTTTTAAATGATATATAGCTGGTACGGTAATGAATTCAAATGTCACAACACCTCACAGTTCAAACCCATTCTTTCAATGTGGTATACTGCAGTACCATTCTTTCAATGTGGTATACCGCAGTACCATTCTTTCAATGTGGTATACTGCAGTACCATTCTTTCAATGTGGTATACTGCAGTACCATTCTTTCAATGTGGCAGACTGGTTTGGGGTTTAGAGCCACTTTCAAGATTAGTTCACTCATACCCTGGCTTACACACATTGTCTGTACATGCCCTGCTCGTACTCGGCCGGACTTCCACTGGCTGGTGGTGCTTCAGCCCCAATCCTAGTAATAAGCGAGGGCGCGAGATCAGTAATTATTGGAGATCCTCCTGAGGTCATTGGTGTGATTAGAACTTCCAGAGGGTGGAATACTTGTGCGACAATGACGGGGGGCAAGCAATTGTTCCAGAAATACTTAGAAACTGAACGCAATTCAATAGAGACATAACCGGACCTAAAGGATCTGCGTTCCCTTCGTCGGCTGTGGACTGCCAGATCGTTCACAGCCGATGTCGCTATTGTGTCGGCAGTTGATTTCATCCATAATCCAGTTAAATAATTGTCATCAACACTTCCACATTTAATTAACTGTCATTCAAGGTATGTCTTCAGGGTCGTGCTGGAATCGTAGGAAGCAGTCTTGGCGACATCCTCATTAACACTGCTTTACAACTTACACAAATTATGACAATATTTTCAATTTCACCATACATTCCAACGTAATTTAATTTGAAAGTTCACTAGTTAATCCTGATGATGTTAGTATGTTACTGATCAAACATTGAGCGATTATTTGATAGTTTTTGAAGATTGTTTACATTTCTGCAATATTTTCACAAGTTAATCCTGATGATTTTACTAGTATGTTACTGATCAAACATTCAGCGATTATTTGATAGTTTTTGATGATTGTTTACATTTCTGCAATATTTTCAATACATACACCCCATACCCGTATGTCAACAATATGACCATTAATACTGATGTTATTAGATCAATAGAGGACAGCAAGAGAGCTATATTTAGAGATACAAGTAGAGAGAGGGATATATTACAAGTGACAGCTATCTTACAATGACTTCAGCTATAGTTATTTGATTCCCCGGTTTATGGATTTTTGTGGGATAATGTTGGATCCTGCAATTAAAATATATAAATAAATATAATTTGATATTTTAACTAGTTGGTCAGGTCCAAAATAAAAATAATAATAATTGGAGATTATGAATGGTCGGTTATCAGCTGATAATATATCGAGTCAATTCAATAGGAAAAGTCAGTAATCACTGATTGTGATGCCGTGCCGACACACGCAGACACAGAATGGACTGACATATGTCATTGTTTCATGAACTGTGACACATAAATGTTTACCTTTAGCTGGCTGAGACATGGCTTAGTTTGAAAATTCAAGATGGGGGGACAGTCTATTAATTATTGTTGGCGGCCATAACGATGTTAAGTAAATTTCGAGGCCGGTCTGCCACGGATCACTGATGTTAAACTCAACTTCTAATCCAAAGGAAATGGCACTGATTATTCTCAACGGCTTTTGTAATGTACTGAAAACAATGTGTTGTTGTCAAAACACAGTCCCGTTTAATGCCGTCTTCGGTTTAATATGTTTTGAGCGTGATCTTGACAACATGGCTGCCTTAACTAATTTGCTAAACAAACAGCTGGTCTACCATCAGCCAACTGTTAGCAGTTCTTAGTTCTTTGATCATCTAGTTATCTGAATACATATTATCCTTAATTTATCTATTTAGTTCCTGGATATGACCGACATTAAACGGAAACTGAATTTCTGGTGGTCTGAGTCATTGTTATATAGGAAAATATTTGTTCTAAGTAAAAACCATCAGGATAGCGAGGCAACCAGTTATCTGAAGTCTGGACATACAGGGATGGTCTGTATATGGCTTATTGTTTCACCATTTATTATCATAATTTTTGAAAGACGTATATTGTCGATGGAATATATTAAAAAAATCATTATTTATATTTTCCGAAGTGGACAAAATTGGGTCAGTGGATCTGTAAACCAGGGAATAAAATAACTATGGCCTTAGTTAAAATTCATTATTTATATGATGGTAAAATGTCCTCTTATTCCTAATGGAGTTATGAATGTAGTGGAAGCAATCACAATATCATGATATTAACCATCATGTTAAATATCTGTATACGTGAAAGCACATCAAGTTGATGTATTAATCCTATGCCTCACTGTGAGGTTTGCATAACACTCAAAGCTCTAAGTCCACAAGCTAACACACAATGAGGAATTCCGGTAGAAGCATGTTCCCCTCACTACCCTACACTTCTCTTGTAACATCTATTGACAGTGTTCGTTGAATGTAGTTGTGCGCGCCATGATATAACAGAACAGTTATTGACCAATTATTTCCGCAGTCAGTGAATTGATGCTTAACGGCGCAGCGGGAATCTTTCACCCATACATGACGGCAATTATTGTAGGATCCAAACATTTTACCACCTCGTAAAAATATATCATGTCCCAGGACCAGTAATCATTTGATTTAAATCCACTTTAACCTTCTCCCTGCTGAATAAAATCAAAAGCGGGTTTTCTCCTAAGTTGGCATAACTTGTACCCAATCCCATTCTATTGTGAATAAACTATGTTTAAACTAAACTAAACTAATAAAATCAAAGTGTTATATTTCTGCATGTGATCAGGCAACTTAAGTCGCCTTCAGGGAGAGGGTTAATAATACTAATCAGAGACAAACCAATAGGAGAATTCAAACACATGAAACACTATAACAGCCAATCTTTCTTACAGGGAGAACAAACGGAAGTAAACCCGGTACAAAACTTGGAATGGTTATAGGAAAGCATCCGCGGACCCAATGCAAGGCTCCAGATCCAGGAAGATTCCGCGGAAAGTCTGGCAGCTGCAGCAACAAGGCTGACGTACATCTGGCCAGACCATCCACCTACAGGCCGCTCATACTCACAGACCATCCCTACACAAACTCATATACCTCTCATCATGGCAAAAACAGCCATATATCTGGCTCAGAGAACATGCTAATGAGATCTATATTGCCTGACTTCAATGAGCACTGGATGGACAGATCGTGAAGTAAAATTTAAATGATCAAACAAATAGAATAAAAATCCAAATATGCTCAATTATAGCTGGAGGAATCTGAATGTACGTATTGTATTGTGTTCATGGTAGTAAACTGTGCATATGTTGTATGAGGTGCCAACATGTTTTAAAATGTATTAAGCATAGCGATATACAAAGAAAATCTCTTGTTCGAATTTACCAAGCCTACTTAACCTTCTCCCTGCTGA
Organism: Lepetodrilus galriftensis; assembly: GCA_032361785.1. Classification (NCBI taxonomy): domain Eukaryota; kingdom Metazoa; phylum Mollusca; class Gastropoda; order Lepetellida; family Lepetodrilidae; genus Lepetodrilus; species Lepetodrilus galriftensis. The sequence goes on from JAUTBZ010154634.1 coordinate 4,862, forward strand.
ATAAAATCAAAGTGTTCTATTTCTGCATGTGATCGGGCAACTTAAGTCGCCTTCAGCAGGGAGAGGGTTAACCTTATCACCAGGTAAAAATATTTATGAAAGCAATCAATAACGACCAAATCCATTTTTATCAGTTTGTAAATGATTTTAAATCATTGCCCTTTTCTTAAAGGTTATCAAGTTCATATAATATTGATTAATAAAAAAAGAACTGTTACAGAATTCCATAACGATTTCAACTATTAGATTATTTGAAATGGGCCCCAATTTCTTTGCTATATCCAGCACATAGAGAGGGATTGTGGAGAGGGTTTGCTTGATGGAGGAAGTTAGCACCAGGAGCACGACATCTGTGCTGCCTCTAGGATCACGGCCACTCGGGTCTGTTTTCATCATACAAACGATACAATGGACGCCTTTTCAGCCAGTCGTGGCTTTGTGCACTGATTTCTAACCGTTCTAAAGAAGAGTCAATATAAAGCATACCTGATGAACGCTAAGACTGAAATATCACGGGACTGATCAATTCATGCACAACACGATTGTGTCGGTGTCAATACCACACTTTCATTTCGGCTCCATGGTGAAGCGAACTGACACCGAAAAACTGTCAAGGGCCATACCCCGGTTTGGCTACGGTATTAATAGTGCGTTTCCCATTCTCCGAGTGATCTCCCAGATATGTTGATTGTAAATCTCCCCTCCCTGTGATTACCCTACGGTGATCAGGCTCGTATAGCCCGTGGCGATCAGGCTCGAGCTGGAAGCCTGAAACGGGTCACGTTTTCGCCAGCAGACAGTCTGGCCAGAAACTGGAGAAATCTTATTAACTGAGTTGATTGAATGGAACTAGCCTGATATAGACACCGATCTCAAGTGGTTTGATCCAATGGTATTTGTCTGTACAGACTTCAGGATCTTGTGTTATTAAATTCAATTATCTCGGCTTATCTTGCTTATTGGCAGATTGCTGCAGATATTGGTTCGATGTGCGGCATGTGTGCGTGTGTGTACACACAGTGACGCCAATTATGTGAATTACCTCTGGTTAGTTAGCATGTTTAGTGGAATCGTTAAGCATGCCACGTCAAGTACTGGTAAACACAACATTATCGTTGCCGCTAATGAATCTGAACTAATCCTTGATTGAAGACTAATTCATATTAGGAAAAGTCAAGATGAATACATTAAATGAAAAGTCATAATCTGACCAATTATTAAACTACGTGATTACTAATGGCACCAAAGCAATCAAATATAGTGCATCAGAAGTTATCTATTGTTACAGTATTAACATGATTAATAAAAAAATAAATCAAGAACGTGATGATATTATCATACACGCATTTCACAATTATTGCGATCATAACACCAAATAGGCTACTATGATCTAAATAAACCAGCACAATCAACTATTGGCTACTACGATCTAAATAAACCCACATATATCAACTAAAAGAGAAACCAAAGACATAGTGCATGAACTGATAAGAGGAAGCGACAATTAGTTCCGAGAAGATACGACCACGTCTTGTTCCGAATCAGATCCGGAAGCTTCCTCTCTGTATCTAGGAGCCACAAAGTCTGACGGAAACCCGTAAACGTGTTTAAAGGCACCTTCTGACGGAAACCCTGTAAATGTGTTTAAAGGCACCGGGCCTGAGTTTGTCACATTGGCTCCAGAGAGTCGCTCCAATCAGGTTTTGTCAAATTTGCCGGCTTCCTTCCACTGCCTAAAGCCAGGATAATGTGCTGGGGGTAGAAATTGCTTCGAGAATGGACTTGGAAAAACAAGCTGGTGTGATGTAATTAGATTTATCTAGATGCTCAAAATAATCTCAGGGAGAGGTTTGGGGAATTGCTTTGTTCGACATTCAACACATGTCCGCTTTCATAATTCTAACATAGTTTCGAACTATGAATGTGATGACAGAACAGGTGCAACGGAATTATGTAGGAATGCCAGATAAAAATATGAATGAGGTATATTAATGACCACGCTGATTTGGGTTGCTTGGTTTAATATGTAGTCATTGTTATGATTAGACACTATAAATATGTACATATGTGTTATAATGACACTGATGTAGTCTCTCATTGATCACATTCATTTCATTAATGCTTTACAATAGAAATATTAGCATTGTTCACACCACAATGTGCCAGACAGGTACAAATCCCACAATACAAATATTCCATCATTTTTCATATGAAACTATTGCAAACATCTATGACTGTTTTAATCAGATAATAAACTATAGCTGACCATTTGCCATATTCAACAAACTTCATCACGTTTAAGTCAGTAAAAACATCATTGTGCACTTGCCTTTGGGGGATTAAATTCACAAAAATCAACACAGATAATATTTTTAAAAAGGAAATAATAAGAAGAACCATTATTTAATCAACATCATTCAAATTATAGGAAAATATTATTTCTACGGAATGTCACGCTAAACAATTTATTGTCTGCTTCTCAATAACGGATGCAAGTGCTAGTGATTACGAGAGACTCGGGTCCAATGAATGTCAATTACCGGGCCAATCTGGTGTGGAGTGCGAGGGGGCTTTAACTCAATCATTCTCAGACAGACGTGGAGACAGTCTGTCGACAATCTCACGACAATCTCACACCCTTCTGGCTATTTTCTCACCTCCAAGCGCTGGATGCGGCGACAGAAAAATTACGCCACTGGTGATCACAGTTATTCCAATTCATCAAAGATTAAGGTCTTAATTTTATTGTAATTTTTGCATTATGTCTGTCATACACTCCCCATCCCAAAATCTTTAATAGTTTGGGGCATTTTTCTTCATTCATTCATTTTTATGGAAAGAAACTCTCCAAATAGTCTAAATATACCATAATAATAAAGCATAAATATAAAATTGTAGAGATTGCTGTTTTTTATTTGTGGAGTCGCATGGCATCGAAAAGCAATTATGAATAAAACTATGCTACGTTTCAATAGTTCTCACTATACACTGCTATATGATATCATAGACCAGAGTATACTTAAACCTGTCTAAATCGTTCAATACAAATCTTGATATGCAAATGTCATTGTGGTAGGCAAAGCAATCGCTCATTATAAATAATCAACCTTCCACCAGGGGCCATATTCTCGAAACTTCTTAACTTGCGAACTTCTTAGTGAGAAAAGATCTCTTCACAAATTAACATAAGAAGAAAAACAGTGTGGCAAATTCTTAGTACCGGTAATTATGAACTTCTTAGGATTTACGAAGCTTCGATAATACAGGCGCAGATGAGCCTGTTTTGTGAGAATATATTTTGGATAGAAACTTGTCCTGCTTACTGGAATTAATAAATTGTAAATTTAAATCCAAACTCAGAAATAAATGTATTAATCAATAACATAACAAACACATTATTCATGTTATTATACGAGATTCCTTAACTTACCCACCGACCCGTTTATTTAAATCAGATTACCGATACTAATCGCATGAAATCAGGCAAGAAAAATCAATGAAAGACCACGAGATTAGCTTCGACATCCTATAGTCAGATACCGGTAGTAGAAAGAAAAATGAATGATTGCACAAGGATTAGCAGTGAGTCGAACAATTTACCGTGTATTTTGCGTTTCATCAGTTTTTTTAAAACCTGTCTGGACCCAGAGCCTGAATACCGCAATATCATAAATAAATATCCAGAAACATGGCTAAATATTGGCTACAAATAATAGAATCCACAGCCAGACATCAGGAATTCAGCTTATCAGATTATCGCAGATTTCTTTTAAATTCCATTTTCAATGATGCTGCAATTTGTTATTAAAGTAAATGAGAATAAACTTTTAGCATAAAATAAAACAAAACTGTAACTTCTACCACGCCTGATTTTAATAGATATGCACAATTAATTTCCAATTGTATGGTCAAAATACCCTGTTCCTGGGTGGATGAGACTGCCTCCTGGAGACGTACAGGAGGTATTGGATCCGACTGGGAGACATACTGGAGGTATTGGGTCCGACTCTGGGAGACATACAGGAGGTATTGGGTCCGACTGGGAGACATAAATGTTTTGGGTCCAACTGTGGGAGACATACAGGAGGTATTGGGTCCGACTCTGGGAGACATACAGGTGGTATTGGGTCCGACTGGGAGACATATAGGAGGTATTGGGTCCGACTGGGAGACATACAGGAGGTATTGGGTCCGACTGGGAGACATACAGGAGGTATTGGGTCCGATGAGGCTGATCCTCCTCCAGGAGTCTGGCTATAGATGGGTCAGGTGGTGTTGACAAAACAGTTGTTGCTTCAGGCGAGTGAAGGAAACGCCCCTACAGTAGTGTAAATCTGTCTCTACAATTAGCCGCTACATTCGAAATATCTGACTGGGGTTTTGTCAATAAAGAGCCCCCTTTCCTAGCCAGCCACCTGCGTGGCCAAACAGCCGTACACTCCAAAGTAGGACAGTCGCTACAACATATCCAGAATAGAACAGATACAAGTATAGCCGAGATCCTAGCAAAGGTTTTAATTCATAGGATGAACCTGAAGAGTTGGTAAAAAATACTAACTTTGAATCTTAGGTGCAGGATAATCAACTTGAATATTCAAATATGCAATTGTTAAAGGATTTCTCTATCGTACTATATCATGATACTTATTCTGAAGTATAGGAATTTGTTAATTGTCTTCATAATATCTTATTATCCTATTATAAACATAATTAACAAATATCCTATTATAAACACAATTAACAAAATTAACAAATATCCTATTATAAACACAATTAACAAATATCCTATTATAAACACAATTTACAAATTCCTATACTTCAGAAATAATTAATATCTAATATTACCTTACTACACATTTAAGCAGTCATAGTATAATCATAATTTACTTAAATTGAGTGAGTGAGTTGAGCTGGAATCTTTCACCCATACCCGACGGTAATTTGCTTATTCACCACTTCTATCTTGAGATATGTGGAATGAATATATTATGAAAATTCCCCACCCAGAGAATAAACATTCCACATTTCAATTAGCTCTATTAGTCATCAGGAGAAAATACAGACGGCTCCTCAATCTCTACGGCTCCTCAATTTCTACAATTGATCTTAGCAGCACTTCCCTACTTGGAGCCGAGGTGCTTCGTTATAGTCCTTACATTTCCAACTCGGCCTGTAAATAAATTACAAAATCTCTGGTCTTTCCATTGAATTATTAATTAATTTTATATTACACATTTCTATTTCGATACGTACTTCTAAAACACTCTCGAATAGTTCTGCCAGATAGCAGAGTGTGGCCATAGAAATAGAAAATACAGAGAAATAAAGTTCCCCTGTGTAGGCTAGTGTTAGAATTAGATGCTCTATACGGATGTCAGGACAGTTATTTTTTCAATAAATACAAATATGGTACACAATACGCTCATCATGTGGATACAGTTAATGGATTATGAAATCCCAGGTGCTCCATCCCCCTATTGTCCAGGGTCATCAGTATGCAATTACGGAGTTCCCCAGTCTATAAACTGTCTAGCACACGCTGCTGCACCAGCTATTTCAGACGTATTTCACATCAGTCTGTTTGACAATGCTTGTCTATATCATTATCTAGATGGATCATAAACATTAATTGTGCAGTGTCATACAATATTAGATCAACCACAAATGATTATGGTAGTTAAATGTATTATAATGTGATAAAGTATTACATTTATAGTTTTTTTTCTTAAAGGCAAAAATAAGTTTGTACAAGTAAAATAGTGCTTTGAGCATGTTTTAAGGTTAAAGCAACAATAAATGTACACATTGTCCAGGGTTTCTCCCATGCGCAAAAAAATGCAACTTTGGACGCATGAATATTCTGCTACGCATCCTCCTGGACGCACTTTATAATTTATAAAAATTAAATTGAGAACTTGAGATTCATTGTAAATTCTTGATAAACTTTTCTGGTATGGAAATGGTAGAAATTTACTTGTTTAACCCTCTCCATGCTGAAGGCAACCGGAAATGCTCTGAAGGGCCTAATCCAGCAGGGAGAGGGTTAAAGCGAGAGGGAGAGAGATAAATAAATATATTTTCTATAATTTAAATCTGAACTTGTTGTCACCCTGAAACAGCTTAAATGCCTCACTAAAGCATATCTACATATCACTGTGTATACCTAGTCCACTAAAGCATATCTACATATCACTGTGTATACCTAGTATTACCGGTACCTATATTATTCTTATTTGTTTAGTAGGCTGGCAGTACAAACTTCGTGAAAGCCATATACATTGGTTGTATTGGACATGCTTTTAGGCCAAAGAAAGTCTCCAGCTACTCATGATAACTGTCACAGGTCTCAAGCAACTATAGCATGGGCGTAGCTAGCCATTAATAATGTGTACTCAGAACCATTTTACAGGTTGAGCTCTATAAGTCACAAACGTTTAAAGGCATAATATCACAGATTAAGTTGTCGATTTGGACCGAATTAGAGTTAAAAATGCAAACTACATGCTCTTAGCATACATATAATCGCTATTGTACATCCAGATATCATTTTACCACTGTGGGATA
>JAUTBZ010154645.1:0-11425 GCA_032361785.1 Lepetodrilus galriftensis
GGGGTCATTTGAAAATCTGCAATGTTAAAGGTATCTGTGTGACCCGCTGAAAATTACAGATTTTACCACCTTTAACATTGGGCCTATGGAGAATGACCCCCTTATTATTTTCATAATTTCGAACACTGTTATTGTCGTTGCCTATGGGTGATTTCCCCTGCGATGTTACCGTATGCATTATTTCATTCCTTTATTCTGTGTTTGCAGGCCATTTGGACAATGTGCGGAGGTGTTGACACCACACACTGTACTGAAATACTTCATGCCTATTGTTGTAAGTAGAATATTATCAGTTCTTGCTCTGACATGTCGATGCTTACAACTGTGATTCAGTTTCCAAAATATGTTCATTACAGCATGTTTGAACTGAGAATTCATTCTAATACGTTTTGTTTAAATACTTGCGTTTTCAATACTTATAATATGTAAGTAGAGTGACACTGTGTAATATTATTCCGCAAGTTGTTTGTCTTCAATTTGATTTCCGCTAAGACGTAAAACAATAATATAATTTTTTTCGTAAATTTAGCTAGTCATCACTTTGTACATTATTCTCTCGCCTGATAACAAAAATATCCTTTAATCTCATTTATGTCTTCTAATATTACAGGATGTTGTACCAAAATTCCTTGACAAATTGACTGACGAAGAATTAAAAAAGGAATCCAAGACGGAAGCCAAGAACGACGCCCTGTCCTCAATAATCAAAGCTCTGAAACAGCTTGTGTACAGACTCCCAAACCAAGATGAAACCATCAAAGGTCTAGAGATATTCCGTCTCAAGATGATCTTGAGGTAAGCCACATCGTCTGTTTAGTAGGTTTAGTGGTGGATGGTGGCGCAGTGGTAGAAAGGTTGGATTTGGGAGCTAAAGGTTCCAAGTTTGAGTCGTCGCCTATGGGTGAGATATTCCCGCCGCGACATAAAACATTAATTCAATCAATCAAAAATCCAAGTTTTAATACAAGTCGTGATATTAGTGAAAGAATCTAGAAAAGCCAATTTAAAAAGAAAATGTTGTGTAGCCTGGTGTGATATAAGATGTTCCTACTGGTCTCGGCCAGTTTGGTTATCCCTTTGGCTGAGTTGGTAGAGTGTTTGACTGGTGTTCGAATACCAGGATCGGCAGTCTTCCTGTTTCAGTATGACATGTCTTTTTTATTTCCCGTATCAATGTGACTTTTCATCTTGTGTTTACTCCTTGATTCTGAGCCATAGCCATATCAATGCATTATTTTTAATATTAGGCACATTTATTTGTGAAGAGTATATTTCTATTTCAAAATTATAAAAAGAACGTATTATTCATATTACTAAATGTGCTCTCTACCAATTCCTTACAAGTGCAGTTTAGAAATGTATTAAATGAAATGTATTAAATGCAAACATCATGACAGTTTTAAGTATGACGTCTGAACACAAAATTACAATGCCACACACATGTTGCTTGCTAGTAATGATTTATTAATTGTCTGTTTTCAGGCTGTTGCAGATATCGTCTTTCAATGGCAAGATGAATGCTCTGAATGAAGTGAACAAGGTGATAACCAACGTGTCTTTCCATGCCAGTCGACATTCTCAGGGCGAAGAAGATGAGTGGCTCACAGCTGAAAAGATGGCGGTAAGTATTAGGGATAGCTATCGATACAAATTTAAAAGAATAATCATCAGCTAAGACGCTGTATCCCAATTTGTTTGGAGAGTGATGTAGCGCAGTTGTAGAATGTTGGACTTCTGAGTCAAAGGTTCCATGTTCAAATCCCACCCTGAGGGCCCGGCATCAATGTTCGCGAAAGTTACATTTCTGATGTGATATTGATAGGTCGCGCTATCTGTAGAGTGGCAATGCAGATATAATCCTTGGTCTGTCAGTACCAGGCAGTGCTCGCAGGTTTATTGAAACATTCGACGCTACAGATATTGCAGGTTTCCTCCCGCCCTAAAACTTATAAGTCGTGATGTAAGTGATAGAATCTAGAAGAAAAAAAAAGTTTCTTTTCATTACTTAGCCCGTCATCATACTTGTGCATTTTGTCTCTTCTAAGAGAAGTGTTGACAAGATAAAATCTTGGATCTTTAAAGTTAGAACTTATTATCTCCCCCTTGACGCTCCTTTGCCACTTCCATAACCTGTGCATGCATTAACCCTCTTCCTGCTGAAGGTGACTTAAGTTGCCCAATCACATGCAGAAAGAGAACACTTTGATTTTATTCAGCATGAAGAAAGTTAATAGGACTGGCTAACTATCTCACGATAAGAGGACAGATATTCAAAATCTCTGTAGATTATTCCATGATGGATGCGTGACGTATTGCAGTTGTTATTTAAGGAATGGATCCAGCAGAACAATGTTCTGTCCATCGTCCTGCGCGACAGTCTACATCAGCCGCAGTACGTGGAGAAGCTGGAGAAGATCCTGCGCTTCATGATCAAGGAGAAGGCCCTGACTGTGGAAGACTTGGACCGACTGTGGGAGGCACAGTCGGGGAAACACGACGCCATCGTCAAGAATGTACACGACCTCCTGGCCAAGCTGGCCTGGGACTTCACGCCCGAGCAACTCGACCATCTCTTTGACTGCTTCCAGGTGAGTAGCCAGCACCTGCTTCATTGAATCTGTATTCGTAGTTCAAATTCCATCAATGTTGGCAAAAGTTACATTTCTGACGCGATGTTGATATGATATGATGCGCTATCTGTAGAATGGCAATGCAGATATCATCATTGATCTTTCCGTACCAGCCGGTGCTCGTAGGTTTACTGCAACAATCGGCGCTACGGATGTTGTGGGTTTCCTCCTGCCATAAACTGACAAGTCGTGCGTGATATATGAAGCTAGAAAGCGACTCTAAACTGCAATTTAAACTACACTCAATGATCCTTGATGATTGCAATGCATAGTTTTAGAAGAGATTTTTGTTTTTGTTTCTCAGGGAAGCTGGAACAACGCCACAAAGAAGCAGCGAGAGAAGTTGCTGGAGTTAATCCGCCGGCTGGCAGAGGACGACAAGGAAGGTGTGATGGCACACAAAGTGTTAACACTGCTCTGGAATCTGGCGCACAGCGAAGACGTTCCCACGGAAATCATGGACCAAGCTCTTACTGCTCATATCAAAATCCTTGACTATAGTTGCTCACAGGTATAATAATCCCATGGATTTTAATACTGTGTATTTGGAATATTTGAATATTCTGTGCAGAAGAATGCACATCTTTTTGTATGTGATGAGCATTTGAGGCCTTCAGAAGGAATAATGTCCACCAAATTGATTTAATTAAATTTGTGATATTTTTATATATTTTTTTAAATTCCAGTAGACCTTGCATATAACGGCCTCGCATAAACCGTACACTCGTCTATAACGTACTGAAGTCCCAGTCCCACCTAACGCTAATTACAGCTTATGTGTATAACAGACCGCATATAATAAATAGTCTGTCCCAATGAGTACGTTGTTAGCGAGGTCTACTGTATAATAATTTAATTGGTAAACTGAATGTAATTCAAGGCATTTTCTGACTTCCTGTTCTAGGACCGAGATGCTCAGAAAATGCAGTGGATCAACAGGTTTGTGGAGGAGTTGAAGAACGACAAGTGGGTGCTGCCGTCGTTGAAGCAGATACGAGAGATCTGCCAGTTGTTCCCGGAAGCCCCTCAGAACTTTCCGCACACTCAGCGAGCTCCGCACATGTACTACAGGAACAACGTCATTGGCCAGCTGCAGAATCAACACTCGATCGTCATGCTGGTCTCACAGAATCTGTCTGCGTACATGAACAAAGCTAGACAACACAACAAGGGTACGTGGAATAATGCCACTTTAACCCTCGTCATGTTAGTAATTTCATAATGCTACAAATGTTGTAGACCTGGGACTAGTTTTATAAAGCTGAAATCAAGATTTGTGAAGCTTGCTGGACCATTTATTTAATATTTCTTTGGGTTTAGGATTTTATTTTGATTTTTCTATAATATTTTCAGATCATCCCGAAGAAGAACCCAATCATATTCTGCCAGACGGCCGATTTAACCATGTGGTGCAAGTGCAGGAGAGACTGCGATTTCTTAGGTTAGATCTATACCTTAGTTCCTATATTTTAATACATGTACACTGGTTCTAACCTATTTGACATCGTCCCAGGGGCCCGGCATCAATGTTTGCGAAAGTTACCTTTCTGACACAATATTAATAAGATGCGCTGTCTGTAGAGTGGATCGTCGCAAATGGGTGAAAGAATCCTACAGCAACGTTAAAACTCCATATTCACTGTAAAGTGGCAATGCAGTTATCATTCTTGGTCTGTCGTAACCAGCCAGTGCTTGCAGGTTTACTGCAACATTCAGCGCTACGGATGTTGCGGGTTTCCTCCTATCGTTTACTTATAAATACTTACTTTGAACATTGAATGATCTTGGTTTTTAAAAAATTCTATTTCTTTCTCAGTTTAATTTTTAAGATATAATTTTTTTTATATTGATGTACACACGTTCTAAGCTAGTCGCATTATGTCATACAACACCAGAAGTAAAACATTATAATTTATTGAAAGAAAAAACAACACAATACCATCACGTCTTGTTATTTCAGATTCTTGTTGAAAGATGGTCAGTTGTGGCTATGTGAACCTCAAGCACGTCAGGTATGTTCTAATTTGTTTCCACAAAAAATGTTGATAATATTTCTGTTAATTTTGATAATGGTTATATTAAAAGGGAAGTGTTAGTGAACGTCTTATATACTTTAATATTCCCCCGCTATCCTCCACGTGAAACCATACATGGGGATTTTGGGTGGAATGTAACGCAGTATTAGAACGGACTTCAGAGTCAAAAGGTTCCAGGAGTTGGCGAATGTTGCCTTTCCGACGCGATAGGCGCCGATTCTAGCATGGCAATGTAGTTATCATCCTTGGTCTGTCAGTACCAGCCGGTGCTCACAGGTATACTGCTACATACAGCGCTACTGATGTGGGTTTCCTCCTGCCCTAAACTGACAAGTCATTATATTAGTGAAAGATTATAGAAAGCGACTCTAAACCCCAATTAAAAGAAATAAGAACAAAATATATTGGGAATTTATTGGAGCTTTGTAGTGCTTCTGTTTTAGAAACATTTCAGACAATGTAACAATATATAATTATTTGTGTTACTTTTCTAGATATGGCACTGCTTGGCTGAGAATGCAATCTACATCACGGATAGAGAATCCTGTTTTAAATGGTTTGCCAAGGTATGTACTATTAATATGCTCACTAACATTGCAATATACTTTATTTTATCCATATTTTATATTGAATTGGTGCTTGAATATTTTCAATAGTTTAATTTCAAATTTGTGGAACACCTCCGATATTTGTTGAAATAAGTTGAGGCCTTGCACGGAACAATCAAATGTTTGAGTGTCAGAACACGGTTTGGGTGGCAGAAAACAATCTGATGACGTGATCAGCGGCAGGAAAATCCCATTGTGTTGCCACCCACGATGCTATGCGACGTATTGAGTGACGTCACATGCAAGGTCTCAATCGTGGCGCTACGAGAATCGTAACTCTTGTACGTTAGCATGGAGTTACGTCTCTCGTAGCACTACGATTGTTCTGTGGACCGTGGGCCATGTCTGCATCATGTTTCCTCATACTGACTATAATAAATGATTTAATTAATTGAATTGTTGTCTGTTTGCAGTTGATGGGTGAAGAACCCGATCTTGACCCCGAGATCACGAGAGATTTCTTTGAGAGGAATATTCTGCAGCTTGATCCAACTCTACTGACAGAAAATGGAATGAAGTAAGTACAGTGACATCATTATGACCCAGACACCTGCAATCTGCCACGTGTTCTGATATATGCAACAGATTTCTATTACATATACTTACTCAACACACATGGATATCCACTTATTCCCCGAATCAGCCAATATTCACAACTTACGTTTTTGCCAAAAACAAAAGTTTTCAACTTTTGCTTAGCGTAGCATGTGCACTGCGGTGAACCAGTTCTATTTACACTATTTGTTGTATATCAGAATGTCTAAATATAAAGAGAACTACTTTTGATAAAGAAATCTAGAAAACAACTCTAAACCCCTTCTTTTTTTTAAAATAAAATAAAAAATTAAAATTAAAATTTGATAGTTCAATTACTCGTGGACAAATTTGTCGCAAATGGGTGAAAGATTCCTGCAGCGACGTTAAACTCCATATGCACTCACTCACTCGTGGACAAATGTAATGGCGCTAATAAGCAGTATATCCTATCCATTGTTTATACGATTTAGATTTTTATGCAATTTGTATGAATATTTTCAGCTGTTTTGAGAGATTTTTCAAGCAAGTGAATCTGAAAGAGAACAAGCTGATTGCCAAGAGACGAGGCGGCCATATGATGGATGATCTGGAGCTCATTGGATTGGACTACATGTGGAGGGTAGGTTAGACCTCCACATAGCAATTGTAGTACTGGGGTGCATTCAAAGACACAAGTGCTTGCAAGCAGCGTACAAAACTAGCAACTGTCTCAAGAGTTGTATGAACCGAACATGGGACATGGAACCAGTTTAATTAATGGCTTACTCAGCCCTTGTGTCTTTGAACGCATCTCTGGCAATGTTTTGCTATGCTGACTGGATGCTAGTCAGCTGATGTTATCGCTACGTATGGGTGAAATATTCCGCTGTGATGTAAAACAATAATACCATGAGTCAAGCATGTATGTTTGAACGTTCTGTATCATTAACTCTCTCGATGCTGGAGGCAACCAGAAATGCTATAAAGAGCCGTGGCTATATCTAATCCAGCAAGGAGAGGGTTAAATAGAAATGTTCAGGTATTCTACCGTAGCACTTTTGACTGGAAAATGTGTAAAATTAGTCTCCTAATAATTAACCGTTGCACGAATGGTATTCCAGTTCTTATTTTATGGACGATTGATTATATCCATCAGGTTGTGCTTTGGAGCCCAGACGAAGTTACAGAGAAAGCGATCGCACTTCTAAAAGACATTTTCACCAACCTGGGCCCTCGACTACAGCAGAATCAGATTGAGATCCACGAGGACTTCATCCAGTCGTGCGTGGACCGACTGAAGGCGTCGTACGACACGGTCAGCGTGCTGGAGAAGGACCAGGACAGCACCAGTCGCGTGATGCAGGAGACCATCAGGATGGTGCGCATCCTCACTGTGCTGAAGGAGTACGTGGCCGAGTGTGACGAAGCTTACGGAGAGGAACGGACCATCCTCCCTCTTAGCAGGTACGCCTTCGTCGACATGTAATTTACATTCATCTTCACTGATTTGTAATTGCTATGTGGGACACTGAAAGGCAACTCTTAGGGCGTGATCGATTTGACGATCCATCTTCCAAAAGACGTCTTGTTGCTTATCGTTTTGAGGCAGAAGACGTCTTCTTCTGGCAGACGAATTCCCGCGCTCCACCTCCATAGCAGGGGCGCGTAGGTGAAAATCTCTCTTCCTAGAATCACTTCTACCAAAATAAGAATACGCCAGTCGATCACGCCCTTAATCTGTTGAAGAAGGTCCCCATCCCATTATCATCCCCATATATTAGCTTTCTGCTAGCTAGCTAGTTAGGGTGGGTGGTAGCGCAGTGGTAAAATGTTTGGACTTCGGAGCCAAAGGTCCCTAGTTCAAGTCCCGGCAGCCCAGCATTGATGTTCACGAAAGTTACCTTTCTGATGCAATATTGATAGGATGCGCTATCTGTAGAGTGGCAATGCAGATATCATCCCTGCAGGTTTACTGCAACGATCAATGCTACAAATGTTGCGGGTTTCCTCCTGCCATAAACTGGCATGTCGTAATATTGGTGAATCTTGAAAGTGACTAAACCCTAATACAAAAAGAAAAGGAAAGTCAGCTCTTCCATAGGTTGAAGAAGGTCCCCAAAAGTGTATCTTATTCTCATTCTTATTCACTTATTAAGCTTTTATTATGAAAACTGGATTTTCTTCGTAAATTGTTGTCCCATGAAATTTGTGAAGAAAATAAATACAACCATTTATTTTCTTCACAAATTTCTTGAATATTTCCCATTTAATTTGACAGAGCATGCAGAGGCAAACTGGTGACGTTAAAGGTCAGGTTTCCTAACCAAGGAAGACAACTAGAAGATATAGAGATTTGGTCTCACACCAACGACACCATCGGGTCACTACGCCGCTACGTCTTGTCCAGAATCAAGGGCAATGCTAACAATGTCAAGGTGGATCTGTACGTCAACGGGGAACAACTGGATCCAACTGAAGACAAGAAGCTCATCTCACAGATTCCACTCAGAGACAAAATGGTAAAAATATGTTTACTGACAGAAAACAAATCGCGACTTATTTGTCCTGTTAAAGTGCCACTGAGAAACATATTTTGGAAGATAAAATAAATGCATTATTATTATTATTATTTATTTTAATAATTTTTTTTTTTTATTATTATTATTATTGTTATTATTATTGTTATTATTATTATTTTCTTGCTGTTTCAGACAATCACTGCCAAACTAGTGCAAGTAGGAAGCAACATGCCATCCAGTCCAGACAGTAGCTCGGACAGCTCTGTAGGCTCTCCTCACAACGCGTACGACGGACCCAATGCCGAGGCCGAACACAGTCTGCCAGGAGTGGTGAGTGCATGCACTGTACTATGCTCTGATGTTAACCCTCTCCATGCTGGATTAGGCACATACACTGCTATTTAAGGCATATCCTGTTGCATCCAGCATGGAGAGAGTTAATGGAGAAATAATCTGGGGGCCTATTCTCGAAACGTCCTTACAATTGTACGACAATCTTAACGATTCTTATAGTATGAGAATTTATTTATGCTAAGAATTTTGTAAGAACGTTTCGAGAATAGGCCGCCAGAATTGAGAATGATCAAAAGTATTTATGGTTAGAATTGTGCTAGAAAGTAATTCTTCGTTCAAGTGAAAATATAATGAATAACTATTTGCGATTGTTTCACAGCTGATGGCGCAGGATGCACGGTATGCACAGTTCCTCTTCCAGCTGTCAGACTTGGGTTGTCAGCTTCAAGTTCCCAAACTTAGAGATACAGCCCGGGCCGTGTTCAAGCTCATGCCAGCAGGTATGGTTTGTTTGGGGCTAAAGATCTTTTTGTAACAGTACTGTTGTTGATTCTTATCCACCCATAAACAGGGTGTGGGATGTAGCACAGTGGTAGAATGTTTACGGAGCAAAATGTTCAGAGTTCAAATCCCATCCGCATCAATGTTCGTAAAAGTTACATTTCTGACGCAGTTTGTAGAGTGGCAATGCAGATATCATTCTTGTCAGTACCAGCCTGTGCTAGCAGGTTTCCTCTTGCCCTAAACTTACAAGTCGTGATACAAGTGAAAGAATCCTGAAAGCAACTCTAAACCCCAATTCAAACAAGAAAAATAATAATCGAGAGAATATGAATTGGAATTTTTTTTCAGTTTAAAAACAATTGTAGGATAGTTGTGTTCCCAGAAAAAGTATTGTCACAAACTGATTCTGCTTTTAGGTCAATGATAAAAGTAACAGCTGTTTGCTAATTTTTCAGACACAGCAACCGTAACAAAGTTCCGCAAGGTATGCAGTGAGAATTCCAAAGCCGACGGTAGTGTGACGCCAGCACTGGAGGCCATGTTCTTCAACTCTTCTCCCACTCAAGTCCTCTACAACATCGAGGTAACTTTCTCTCTATATTTACGTAGCGTTTCTTCAATTTGGCAATTCAATTTTTTCTTTTCGTAACTTATCCAGTCATCACTTTTGCATATTTCCTCTCTTAATAAAGAGCTATATCAGAGTGGGACGTCCCCTGTCCCAAATATTAATAAAAAAGTTGGGGTTTTTTCCAGGTTGAGTCATGTATGGGTGAAAGATTCCCGCTGTGACGTAAAATAATAATTCACTCATTTAATTTGTTCAGGGGCTCTTTGATAAATATTGAAAGATGAGCTAGTTTATTTTATGTGGTATGTATTTGAATACTGAATATATTATTGTTTTATTTCAGTCTGCCTTTAGTCTGTTGATGCCAGGTGTTGATCCGTTAGTAGAAGAAGCCTTTGAATTCCAGGTACTGCTCCGTGACTGTTTTCTATTTGTACTTCGTCACGTATGTGTGAAAGATTCCCGCCGTGACGTAAAACAATAATTCACTCGCATATGCGTACTAAGTAGATTATTACTCGCAAATGAATGTTGGTACAGTTTGCATGTTGTTTGTAAAATAATAATTCACACTAGTGAAACGTACTTATTGAATCCTTCTGTTTTCAGTTGAACTTTGTGAAAAGTGGAGGAGTACAGTTATCTCTAAACATGCTAACGAAAAACAATTTTCTACCAAATGCTGATCTTCCAACCAGAAGGTAATTTATTGCAATGTTGTTGTTGGTTTTTTGTGTGTATTTTTAACAATTACCTCAATAGACAATGGGATTTTTTTTCACCTTACAAACCAATTTAACCCTCTCCATGCTGAAGGCAACTGGAGATGCCCTAAAGAGATCCAGCAGGGAAAGGGTTAAATGTCTGAAAGTAATCAGATTGATTTTTCTTTAGTTTTCCTATATTTGTAAATTTAACCAATTTAACCCTCTCCATGCTGAAGGCAGTCGGAGATGCCCCCCAAAGAGCGGTGTCTGTGCCTAATCCAGCATAGAGAGATTTAACCATCTCCCTGCTGTATTAGACACAGACACAGCTTAATTATTTGGGCATATGCAGAGGGTTAAGAAAATACAAAAGATAACACATGGACTGTGTTTTATGTCGGAGCTGCTGGAGGCAACTGTAGATGCCCTAGCAGTGTCTGTGCCTAATCCAGCAGAGACAGGGTTAAGAAATACACAGTACAGTGATAACATTTGGACCGTGTCTAATCCAGCAGGGAGAGGGTTAAGAAATAAACAGTACAGTGATAACACTTTGACTGCGTCGTGTTTCAGAGCCGCGTACCTGACCGTGCTGAAGATCTGCAAGCTGATGCTGACCACAGTGGGCCACGCCAAGGTGCAGGTGGTGGTGGACGCGTGCCACTCCGAGTCCCAGGTGCCCGCCGTCTCCGTCACGGAGCACAACCAGGCGGCGGCGTTACAGCAGGCCCTGCTTCATATACCCAGTCCCGACGCCGAGTACACCACTAGGAGTGTGGCCATGAGGATCGGACAAAACCTGGGCGAGCAGGTCAGTCGAATTACCAGGATTGCAATGATTGCTAGCTTACAATTGTGCACATCGATGTAATAGACGGGAATTTGTAGGTATGTGATTAGTACACCACTATGTCCGTGCTCCTTTCTAGATGTTCTGTCTGTACTCTCTGTCCGAGACATGTGCGGTTACAAAGGAGCAACACCGCACAGTGTTCTCGGTGTCCGGGACATGTACCAGCGAAATAGGTGGTGCAGACGGC
>JAUTBZ010154656.1:0-11424 GCA_032361785.1 Lepetodrilus galriftensis
CTGTAAACTATAGGTGTTAACGTTCAGAACACCGCTTGAACGCCATTTCTGTAACACTTTTTGAACGCCCGGAGTAAGAGATATTTATTTAGAGGGTCAGTCTAGAGGGAATGGGTTCCTTTGAAGTCCATGTGAAGCTGACATTTCTGTGACATAAGGCTATTACTATATTATACCTGGCAGTCGTCCCGTTATCAGATAGTGCGTATCCCCGACCGCGAACTGGAGCGCCTGGAGTACTTCCGGTTGTATCCCATTGCTCAGTAGTCAGCACCAAGCTGCGTAGTACTAATGTCACTTGACATTCACCGACAACAATCTACTTGTACTTTCAACTTTTATAACTTAATGTTTTATTATTGACAAGAACATTTCGATGAGGAAAAATATATGGATGACCATATTTTGTGAATAAATATGGGAGAATTTGCAAAGTTTTTCTTTCTTCTGAAAATACGAAGACACAATTTTTATTAAAGTGTTTTAGAGGATGTACCAAATTTAGTGCTCGTGTTATCAAGGAAGTATGATAAGTTGATGCATTAATATTAACCTTGGTCATCTTTGTTTCAAAGGTTAGTTGATTGTAGTGACGATAAAGCGGAAGTATATGTTGCTGTTTACAGTTAAACGGTTGTACTCCTTTTGTTTCAGAGACCATATCAGATTGTACATAGTGATGATAAAGCGGAAGTCTATGTTGCTATTTGTGTTTCAGCAGTTATACTTCTATATTTCAGGGACAAACAGATTGTACATCGTGACGATAAAGCGGAAGTCTATGTTGCTGTTTATGTTTCAGCAGTTATGCTTCTATATTTCAGGGACTAGCAGATTGTACATCGTGACGATAAAGCGGAAGTCTGTGTTGCGGTTTACATTTCAACGTAATTCTCCTTTGTTTCAGAGGCTAGATGATTGTAGTGACGATAAAGCGGAAGTCTATGATGATCGAGGAGGATGGCTCCCGGAAGTGGGTTGTGGTCATGGCCGCCTTCTTTACCCAGTTCATAGTGTGTGGGATCACGTACAGTCTCGGCGTGTTCCACGTCCTGTTCCGTGACATCTTCCAGAAAAACCACTTTGACACGTCATGGGTCGGCTCCATTCTCCTCTATGTCACGGCTCTCTCAAGTAAGTCATGTGGTCTAAATATATATAATTATTGTATTATATTTTATTTGAAGCGTAGTGCGAAGATCAACTTTGCGAGAGGTTAAAAGTCACTAATCAGTGTGCAGAGTACTCCGAACAGTAATTATCTAATGGCCACTTTGAGGATTACTTTTTTTTTGGTATTGGTAATACACCTTGTCAGTATACATTTTTTTTATGCTTATCCCTAGTTATTTATGTAGAAAAACTAATAAAAAATGAAACTTTTTGACAAATATTTTTGAAAAAGGAAAATTAAAAAGATAATACAATCTTTTAATCGGAAAAGTATGTTTCCAACTGCATCTTTGACAAGGTCTAACGACATATAATATTACATGTACAGAATAATTCCGCTCTACTGTGTACTGACGATGAGTGCTTGTTGTTGCAGGCGTGATGTTGAGGTTTGTAGCCAGCATGTGGGGGTGTCGGATCAGCGTGATGGTGGGTGGGGTGGTGGCGGCGGCGGGCCTGTCCCTCGGGCTGGTGGTCACTGAACTGTACCAGGTCTACCTCACCTTCGGACTCCTCACGGGTACCCACTTTCATAATCTTTATCATATTATTTGATTTCAACATATTTTATTGTCACAAATTCAAGAGTATCAGGGGAAAGTGAAACACTTATCTAACCCTCTCACCTACTGAAGGCAACCGGAGATGCCCTAAAGAGATGTATATGTGCCTATTGCAGCAGGGAAAGGGTTGTCCTCCCCTCATATTAATATATAGACTGATTGGCTGTAAAATGTAAAGTATAGTTTCACATGTTTCACAAGTATATGCATTACGCAGGTCATACTAAATGTTTCCCTGATATTGGTATTCAATTTGATAATAATGATGTTTAACGAGCCTCCTCTTGTGAATACAGCTAGACTCTCTAGATTTTATAATTTAGCTTCTTGGTTGACTGGCTTTACAATGTAAAATAAAGCTTAGATATTTGTTATAGACGTCACAAAATACATACGATATACTATCTGTTTCAGGTTTTGGGATCCTATGATCCAATGTCAGTAATGTATTTTATACGCGCCTCTCTTGTGAAGCTTATGGACTGACCTTAAAATGTCAAACGAAGTTGTTGCTTTTAAAATTACAAGTATTATCATATTTCCTCCCTTTTTCTCCAGGTATTGGTTTCGGGCTGGCGTGTTCGCCTTCTATCGTGGCAGTGGAGCGCTACTTCATCCAAGGAAGGTTCCAGGCTCTGAGTGTGGTTGTAGGAGGAGTCGGAGCAGGCATCATCACGTTCCCCATCATCATCAGATACATGCTGGACATGTATGCCTGGAGAGGCACCATGCTGCTCCTGGCTGGAATCTGCCTCAACCTGTGCGTGTGCGGAGCCCTCCTCAAGCCCCTCCCAAGAGAGAAGGAGGTCCGCCTGATGCCTCTCCTGTCCTGCCTCCCGCTCAGACATCCGCTGTTCTACGGCATGTGCATTGCCAATTTGTTCTGGAGCTTCGGCTCGACTATCATATACATGTACCTGCCGTCGTATGCCATCTCCCAGGGCACGGACTTTGAGAGTGCCACGTTCTTGATTGCGTGCGTGGGGATGGCAAGCTTCACCAGCAGGATGATCTTCGCCTTCATGGGACACAACAGTACCCTGGACGAGGTGACGTCCATATTGTGTTCGGTGGGACTCGGGGTGGTGGTGACGGGGATATGCCCGCTGCTGTTCAAAGACTACACGGGGCAGATAGGGTATACACTCCTGTTCGGGTTCTACAGCGGATTCTGGACCACGTTTCTGTCTCAAGCTTCCAGGGAATTGCTGGGGCCGGAGTATATCGCCCTGGGCAACGGGTACTTGTGTTTCATGATCGCTCTGGGATGTCTGGCCGGAGGACCAGCAGCAGGTAAGCGTGTATAATTTGTATATGCATGGTCAGGGACTGTTGGTATACATACATCAGCCCTGTTTGATACCTTGTGGAATGGCTTCATTAAGTTGTGTTTTACTAAAATAATGTACATGATCAGGGAGTGGAAATGGTAGCCATCGGCCCTGTTTGATGCCTTGCAGAATGGCGTTGTTAACTGTTAGTGTTTGTAAGAAATACATGGCCAGGGTTTAGAACTAATGTACACTAGTCCTGTTTGATACCTTGGTGCCAAACAAATGCAATGATTTCAAGTTATAGCTTCCTCAGCATATACATGGTCAGGGAGTATAAATAATATACACTGGCCCTAATTGCTACATTGCTTAGTTGGCACTCAAACATCTACGATCTTTAAGGTGTGTATCAGAAAGTATCATCAATCAGTCAATCAAAATATATACATTTATAAAGCGCCAGTGAGCAGCTATGGGCTACCTGCTCACAGGCGAGTGGATCACACTCTATTGAACAGATGTGTTTTTAGGATCATCTTGATATATGTTTCAATGTGGATAACTGGGAACCCTGCATTCTCTTCTTCAGGTCTGCTGATTCAGCACGAATTGGAATACAAATACGCGTTCTACTTGGCAGGTGAGTAGCTCTGTGTATACAACCCAGCAAGTAATAGTCATATTTGAAATCCAATGTAATATTATTGGGATATTGCTCTCTTAATGAAACAATTAAAATATATGATGTGCTTGTTGTCATTACTGCTAGTACTGGCATTGCTGTTGAATACAATCACCATCCTCCGCCCCAGCTGTACTTTGAAAACTATGTCGAATTTTCGACCGCTGTGATATACCAGACGATCGTTGGATTTCTTATCCTAGTGTCCTTAGAACTATCCGGGTGGCATCCAGCTAGCATCAATGTTGGCGATAATTATAGAATGTACTTTCAGTACTTTCATGAAACTGTTTTGGCGTCCTTCAGTACTTTCATGTACCATTGCTCGCCAGTACCTCCACCGATGCTCGCAGACTCTCTGCAACACTCCTGTTGCCTCGTATGGGTGAACTATTCCCGCTGTATGACGTAAAACAATAACTTAACTTTCGTAATGCTGAAGGCAGCCGATGTGCGCTAAAGAGCAGTGTCCGTGCCTAATCTAGCAGTACAGGGAGAGGGTTAACTCTACAACACTTCTGGGAAAACAGGTATATTTTCTCGTAGGCTAATTCCAATTCACCTCACGTTTCAGGAGCCTGTCTGTTGTGGAGTTCTGTCATCATGGTGTTGTTCAAGTTCAAGAAGTGCATGTCTCTGATGAAGCCACTGCCGTCGGACAACAAGGTTCCCCTCATGGACTCCATGGAATATCTCAAAGACGCCGAGAAGACAATCCCCATTGACGACATCGTAGTGTGGGTAGCTCGAGATCTTTGATGCGATGGAATACCATATATATATATATATATATATATTACAGTGTGTATAGCATGAGGGACCCTGACTCAGTTAATGCTAAGGACATGTCATATGCCAGACAATGTGTTAATGGGTATAAATAGGTATGCTCGACATCTTTGATGTCGTGGAATATGTGTGGAATATACACAGTGTATAGCATGAGGGACCCGGACACGGTTAATGCTAAGGACATGTCGTATGATCAGCTGATGATGTGCCGGACAGTGTGTTAATGGGTCTAAGGTATTCGTGTTTGTATACGTAATTGCTAACTACTTGAGGAAAGTAAGTATTGGACTATTAGTATATTGGAACTAATGGGAATGCAATTAAATTGGAATGTGCATTTCGGGATTGGTCATAGCATTTTTATAACCGTGAAGGAAGTTATGTGTTTCCGAAACTAAGTGTAGAAATCGAGGAATTAATTACAATACCAGGGCAGCGATTACAAGAAACTCAATTCAACCCAGTGCATGTGTTTGACATGTTTGACTAGGTGTAAGTGAAGAAGTATGCTTGTGTGTTTTCTCCCGTGCGTGTATGAAATTACTCATTTCCCTTTTGCGTTTGATATTCGCAGTCTATGCTTATAACAGTCCTTGTAAAAGACGTGTAATGCCATTTCATTTTTAATTTTAATGATTTTTACATACTGAAAAGTATTCACTTTCATGATCACTTTGAATGGCAACTTTCCTATATGCATTTAGAGGGAAAGTATACCTCCATCGTCTTTGACAAGAATTGTCTATAAATACTAGACATCTTGTTATGCTTTTTGGTTCGTTTGTTTGTTTGCTTGCTTGCTTGTTTCTATTTGCTGTATAATGCTTTCGCAAAGAACACTATATCTGGTAGTTATTTTGTTTGGTTGGTGTTAAAACGCTGTACTTTCAAGTTACCGTATTCACTGTACTTTCTGCAAAACAAAGATTCGCAAGTTTATTTCTATACCTGCAGTAGTAATGACTGGTGTCATAGTATTACTTGTAGGTGTTCCTACTTATTGGGTGGAAGGGCATTTTAAAGTTACAAGTAAAATTGAAGTAAAATTGAAGTATGTACCAAATTTCATCCTCAATATCTAATTGTTTCTGGAAAGGATCTTCAGTCACCCTTTCA
This sequence comes from Lepetodrilus galriftensis, assembly GCA_032361785.1. NCBI lineage: Eukaryota > Metazoa > Mollusca > Gastropoda > Lepetellida > Lepetodrilidae > Lepetodrilus > Lepetodrilus galriftensis. The sequence continues at coordinate 5,601 of JAUTBZ010154656.1, forward strand.
TGCTTATATTCGTCATCCTTCACTCCAGATATAATAGTACGTTATCCTCTGTCACGTTATCCCAGACACTCTTAAGGCTACAATGGCGTACGGTTCCTGTCGTATGCATTTTTGTTTTTATTTATTTTTATTTCTAGTACTTCTTTAATACCTCGTGCCAATATCCACTAGATGATGCATATTTTGGTTTTCTTGTTTCAAAATTCAAAACGTGACATCGAAGGATTTTTATAGTTATGAACTTTAAAAGAACAACACCGGAGTTCATACAATCTGTGGCAGTGAACACTATCTATTGAATATTGGCATTTTGGCACGATTCCTCTTCGTCACTAACACCCCTTTCTATTTCCTTACAGGAACACTGTTGTAACTTCAGTTTGATCTTACCCCCCTTCGTTGAAGAATAGACTGTCCTATATGTTTGGAAGGGGTCTAATAGCAGGAACACATTTGGGCGATTCCATGTCTATTGAAAGTGAAAACGGGTGGCTGCCTCGCTATATTTATGGAATATGTGAGAGTTGTGTGTGATGTGTGGTGCTATATATACCGAGAGAGATTGAAGCAACGATAGGCATTGGATCGTATACGTGGTCTGTGTTGATATGAACAGTATATATAGAAACTAGTGAAGTGCATTAATTATCTGCGGGGAACTCTACTATGCAAGCCGTTTCGCGAGGAATTCTTGGACCAGTCAAATGGACCAGGAAAGCACAACTTCCGGCAGGAGGCTGACCGGTTTCCAAACTATTTTCATCTATACAGTTTTCCAATGCTATCCACATACCAAATACACGTTTGGTGTAATATTACTGAAAGTCTGTATACTGAAACTCGAAAGGTTTCACGGGATTGGGTATTATGTGTAAATATTCGCCTTGTATTCGACGACTTCCGTAAGTTGGGTGATGGTTTCCGGTTGACCGGGTTGATTCATCACCAATGGAAACAACAGACAATTGCGTACGTTTGACATAATTATGTACTTTGTCATGGCGTATTTTGATTCATTATATATGTATAATGAATAGGAAGAGAAACTAATCTAATAATGTTTCAGATGAATAATTTCGTATTAAGTTTTGAACTGTGATTACTAAGTGATATAGGGTCCTGCCGTCTTTTACCAAGGAATAATGTCATTATGTAGTAGTATACTACGCAGTGTGATATTTTCTGATCTTTGTTTGACCAAAAGCAACCAATAAACGGTTTGGGTGAGTGTTCAGTTAGTTATGTGCTGTTCAGCTATCACGAGTCAGTAGTTCAGTATGGAATCGCTTTCTAATGTAAGCGTGCATATCGTAAGTGTAGGTTCTAATAAAGGTTATATGCAGATCAACTGTAAAGATGCACGGGTGAATGCAACTGTTGAACGGATTTCGTATTTTAATTTTTTATTTAAACCTATTATTTATTTCTAGAACTTTGAAATATATACTTTCCTCTCAACTCAGCGCTTGCATAAACTAGCCTTTGAATTAACCACTAATCTGACTTACATTATTATTTTCCTCATGCAGATGAATGTTCATGCGTGAAATGTGAAATAGTTACGAAATTCGCTTGTGCAAGTGCTGGCATGTTTACGTTCTAACATTTCCAAGTTTTGATTTCGCCTCTGTTGTTTGGGTGATTGTGAGAGTGTGTACATATGATACACTTAACACTACAGCAAGCTCGTTAATATTGCATGAAATACGAAAGCACGTGTCGAATATCTGTTTTGGTGGTGGCGCATGCGCAGACAAAGTTCCATTTATATCCGGGACGGTGTTTGCTCGCTTTCTGTTCATAACGGGCTTGCATTCAACGTTTATTGCACGTCTGTCACACACGTTGTATAACCAAGAATGCACGTGCCGTTCGCCGTTCAGCCTAGAAACACCATCTCAGTGGCTGCTTGATCATACGCTACTTCCGGTGACGTATGTTTAAGGAGGTATTGGACCTATGGTTTAGAGGATTATTATGTGGTCTTTACTTTTCTAGCATTAGTTTAACGTATTCCCATTCATTTGCGATGTAGTATTTAAATTGATGTAGGTAGAATAAATCCTTTTGTTTCATCGATATGTTTTGTATGGTTGAATGTATACAATGCATTTAGTATGTTACCAGTAATTGTCGCGTATGGATGAAAGATTCCCGCTGCGACGCAAAACAATAAATCACTCACTTACTTTTACCAGTAGACAATTTGTAGTGCGAGGGCGGATACTGTAGAAAGTATTCGAGGGACAGATGGAAGGAGAGAAAGAAATGAAGAGAGAAAGAGGGAAGAAAATGATTATTTAACACTCAGTACTAGTACTTATATTTCTGGTAGTCAATAATTCTTAGTAAGTAAATCACCTTGTACCGTTTGCCTTAGAAAACGATCGGAATTTCTAGTGAATACTTTCATGTACAGTCTCATTTATCTTTTAATTCTGTGTAGTGTAGATATCCATTTTCACAAGACTGTTATTAACGCAGACAATATGTATGTATGTGTGCACAACCAATGCAAAGTCAAAATGACTGGTTTATTAATTACTGTAAATAATCCAAATTGTCTAGCATTTATAGCAATATTATAAAGACATTGTAATGTAATTGAACTGTAAATAGAAAAATAAGTGTGTGTGTGTGTGTGTGTTTTCCCCAGACAAAGTGTTAAAGCATTTATGTATTACATGTATGGTGTTTCTCTGGACATCGGATGAAGACCGGAAGTGTTGAATCCACGAGCTATCTGAAAGTTTCTAGCGTTAAAAAAATAGTTCTTCTTTAACCCTTGAATTTACAATGTAATAATTGGTGTTTAGGCGTACTATACTATAATAGCATGGGATAAACTTTTGTAATTCATCTCATAACGTGGGGATGTGGAGAATAACCAACGCGCGGATACATAATGCACTTCCGGTCTTGACCGGATGTTGTTTGCTCCCAGCCCTCGGTACCACAGCGAGCTAGCTACAACATGCACAGGTATAGATCGATGAACGTGCTGTACTCGTCACGGATTGTTGGAGTTCAGCTGGATCCTCACAGTGGGTGTATAGCCTAATGTAGATGTGTGTAGATCATCAGGCCACGAACTACGATCCATGGCGATGTCAATGGTTTTAATGATTTCATAACGGACCTTTGTATTGGAAATTGGCTTGATGACACGCAGGCTGATTGTTTGAATAAATGTCTTCCTCGAATGTTAAAGATGCGTTATGCTCAATGCATAGTATTCTGAAACAGCATAAACGTACATATACAAAACACAAACGTTCAAACACATATACATACACGCACGCATGAACACACACACACACACACACACACAAACACACACACACACACACACACACACACATTGGAAACACTTCCTGTACACAGTTATTTAGGTTTAGGGGCTCCATGTATGTAGAGCGTATCTGTGTTGCCCGTATGTATATTTGGCTCCATGTTTAATTACGTATAGGTTGATACACACGGTACTTGTAAACTACTCGAGATATGCATGTAATACATGTACTTCCAAATATTTTGCAGTGGATTTATTTTTGTTTTATCAGTACCCTGACCATATGCATGAAAACAAAACGAAAAGAGGACCGAACCTTTTAGATGGAATTTGTGTTAGAAAAACACGAAAGAAACGGGTTTGCATGCATATTTCTGTGTTCTTAGTATGTTTCATCCTCATAACACAAACCATTATGCTTACGGGACTTGATGACATCTATCAAAGTAGGCATCATGGTCTGTGTTTCGAGGATGGGTACATCAATGTCCTACTTATAACGTGGTGTTATGGCTGGTGCACGTGACATGTGTACGTGTATCAAGAATAGTTCACTGATGGATGTAATCTAACGCAGTATTGCGTCATGAATAAAACATTTAATTTTAAATAGTCCATTTATAAAGCGCATGACTCCCTGCTAATTGCATGCTCTAAGCGCAATGGCAACCATGTATAATGGGCCTATACTAGGATGCATCTATGTCACTAGTAATATAGATTACAGCCTTTATTACTGGCTATAACTATCAGGAAAATGTATGTATAAAACTCGTACAGTAAGTAATTCAGTAGCGAAAGAACAATTAAATCGGGAACTATGTCTAGTTATAATATTGTATTTTATTGCAATACTAGTATGACTACTGAGTGTAGTTTGAGAAACAGTCATAGATATAAGATAGTGTGCTGGTTTTTTTACCATGACAGTCTGTTTTTGAATATCAAAATTAATTAACTATATACATGATGTATATTATCATAATACAGTATTGTATTGTACGTTGTAAGTGTTGTAATGATTGTTCTGATTGTTCAGCAGTTTACCCAGACAATCAAGTGACGAAACTACCCCAAATTTACCGTGATAATTAAAGTATATATATCTACAATAACTGTAAATAATTTCTACTCACTATTATTAACATGATTATTTTTAGACATTATTACATGTATATATAGGTCTATATTTTCTCCTCGCTTGTTTGAACTTATTCATGTTGATGTTGACTGGGATAATAAAGAATACGTTGAACTATGTGCACTTTTAATTGTTGGTTATTACGACTGTCCTGTCGAGAGCATTTCCTTCTGATTGTTCTGAGGAGCAAAGTTCGCCTCGGCGGACAATATAACTCTTCAGCATAGATCTACACCAGGAAACAAGTTGGAGTACGACTTTATCGGTCATCACTTTCCGGCCACGGGGTACCGTACTGCGACGGAAATGAATGAGTACATAATTATAGCAGATGATTCATGGGGAAAAAAACGTGTCGTTTTGCATTCTAGCCATTCTTGTGACTGATGTTAAGAATATATAGGCCGAGTTTAGAGGATGCACGGAATCAATTCTATAGTTATCTACATGAACATTAGTTGGAACTATTATAAAAGTATTAATGTGGTGCCTTTAAAGATGTCTGAGCAGCCATTTATATTGATTTACTTGAGAAAATATCCTGGATTTTTAATATTTGTACGGCATGTCTCATTGTTACTTTTTATATGTTTAATGTATCTGAAACACTAAATAAGTTATCAACTATCATATGCGTCCTTATTCGAGTTCATCATCATTTACCTGTTGTGCAGCTTTACACCCATGAGCACAAGGGAGAAATGATGATGTAAATGTATACATAGGGTATACATACGTAAAATAATTTTGCTATGCGTTCGCATATCATGTTTTAGAGGTAGTCTCCTTTAAACCAGGATGAGTACGTTAGGTATGCAAACATTCCGAACAACCTCAAGGAACTTCCATTCCTCTTAATTACTTGGCGGAGAGCATAGACTTTCTCCGATTATTCAAACTTGCATTGCAGTAATTTAACTATACATTAACGACAGGTCATATAACGACACTCCTTGTTATGTGATGGGCCAACGCATGAGAAGTCATGCCTAAACGTAAACAGGTGTAAAGTATAATTCATGCATTTAGACATGACGCTTCATGCAAGCAAAGTACGATATATATACTGACTACACGCATGTCCGGACGAAGATGTCGACCCATGTAGAGTAAATGTTGAAATGATTTGAAGACAAATTTGTATTTGGAAGTTCTCAGGTGTAAGCAGTGAGTTATAAGTTAGTGTCAGTGTAACTATATATATCAATGGCATGAATAGTAATAATACGTAAACCTATAAGGCTACATTACTTTGACATTCGCTGTTTGCACGTAACAACTATATATAGATCGTCTGAGAGTAAAACTGATATATGCATGGCTGTGCCTACGTATATATGAGTCATTCTCAAAAGATGCCACTTTTTCTGTCCCCGGCCTATAACATTTTA
>JAUTBZ010154667.1:0-22520 GCA_032361785.1 Lepetodrilus galriftensis
GAGGAAATATGCAAAAGTGATGACTGGATAAGTATACTGACGAAAAGAGGAGATAATCTAAATCTCCTTCAGATTCAGTTTGTTATAGGCTCGTCGCAAATGGGTGAAAAATTACCGCAGTGACGTTAAACTGTATTCACTCAATTGTTATAGGCAAATGTGTGGTATTTTGCATTTCATTTCAACCTTTTGTATGGTCAGTCGCAGTAGCAGTCTGGTCATGGATATTTGTTTTCGATTGGATAATAGTCAGCAAGAAATGTATCTCAATTTACTTTGATTTCCTTGTTGAAAAATACTATCTCCTCCAGCAAATCAACTTTTTTGTATATTGCTCAATGCTGGACCATGATCTAGTAAATGGGCCTGCAGAAGTTGGCGTTCCGACATGGTCGAAATAGGATACAAAGTCTACACTCTGGCAATGCAGTTATAATTCATGGTTTGTCAGTACCACCGTCGCAATGAAAGATTCCCGCAGCGACGTTTAACACTCCATATTCACTCGCTCAATGTAAGCTCATATCCACTGGTGACTACAAGACCTATCGCCACGTACAAAAACTGACTGTGAGAATGGTTATCGTCTTGTAGATGAAACCTTTGTTTACAGTTTTGTCTGTGAATGCTACAGTGTTTTCTTTTACTGTTTACAGGACTAAGACTCCAGGCCCAGGAGCACAGTCTGCTCTGAGAGCTCTTGCTCGTTCTGGAATGAAGATTGGACGTATAGGTAATTAATTGAACCTGCAATCTTGGATCAACATGGCCCGGTTTTCTCCCGTCGACTCAGTGCTGTAACTTTAGTAAAATCTCAGCTGGGTTTGACTTTTTACTGAGTCAATGGGAGAAATCTCAGCTGAGCAAAATCATAAACTCCAGTGTATTTGGAGAAATTGGGGACAGATCAACTAATGGAACAAAATCCCATCAGACTTTTTTATATTTTCTGTGTGCATTCCGCTTCGATGTCATTTTGATCCAATGACTGTTTATGGGTGAAAGATGTCTGTTTCAGCATAAAACATTAACTAGCCAACTCTATTGACCAGGGGGCTGCTCCTTTCTAGCCGTTTTGTCTTTATTTTCTGTCCGACGCATGTGCAGTTACCAAGGATCAACACTGCACAGTGTAACTGCGTATGCGTCCGACAGAAGGTACAGACAGAACAGCTAGAAAGGAGCACTACCCAGGGTAATAATGTATTGCTGTGAACAACTGGGATAAAAATGAACACTAGCCTGGCCCTTTTCTATGAAAGCCAAAGATATCCTAAGGGCTAGTAGAAATTTGTGTGTGTTTTTCTACTATTCGGGCTAGTAAGTTCTAAAAGTATATGGGTGAAAGATTCCCGCTGTGACGTAAAACAATAATTCATTCATTCTAAAAGTAAGTTTCTTTCGCTGGAGCAAGCTTTCAAGCCTGGATTTTGCACACTATTTATACACATTATTATTATGTTTTCCAGAGGATGTCACGCCCATTCCATCAGACAGCACCAGGAGGAAGGGAGGTCGTCGTGGTCGCAGGTTGTAAGGGATCTTGTCGGGTTCATGTAATAAACATGTGCTACACACAACAACAATAGTGTTTGTTTCATTCTTCAGTCGATCGACTGGGCTTGGGAGCCACAAGTTGTGCCATTGTACCAGGATTTGGCGTTTTACATTGCTGTGCCCAGGAATTTATGAAGAAAAAACATTTACTGAACATCTGAAAGTGTGGTAATAGTACAGCTTCCTGGAGACAGGGTTCACTAGTGCCTGGTACAGGTGTTTTGCACAGGCAGACGAGTGAAATATCTAGGCCCTGTTCTTCTTTCATCTGTGCCAAGTGTTTTAGCAGATGTCACTCCGGTAAGCTGTACTGAGTAAAAGGAATGACTTGCACACATCTCGCACAAGCAAGATGGTTGCCTTAGATGTGATGTTGCTACCTTTTCTGTGCCGTCTGCACTACCTCGCCCACGAGAACAGACCGTCCGCAGTCTGTGAGACGTTCCATTGACAAAATTGTCTGTTCAGATACTGTAAATCATGAAATTAACGCGAGCAGAATATTAATGCGAAAAGTGTGATTGCCATATTGTCGCACATTAAAGGTAAGACCGATGAACAACCATGAATGGAGACGTGGCTGTTTGCATTTTATTTGTGTCTAAAATCTAGAGGTCTCATTAATTTCGTGATTTACAGTACTCACAGCTGAAAGAAACTGGGGTCCTGCAGTGCAAGTCGTTTATTGTCCGACATGACACGGGGCCAAGTGCCTCAAACAGTTTGTAGAGCCCTGGGAGAAGTTGCACCGATCGTCGTCTATGGGTGAAAGATTCCTGCTGTGACGTAAAACAATAATTCACTCGCTCATTATTTTTCGGTGTTCAATGGATCAATAATCATGACGTCTTGCCAAGATATTTGTGAAAATCTTGGTCGATGTCCCGTTGCATTGTGCTGAATTGTAGATGGAAGCCAAGATTGGGATTGGTCTGACGAGGTTCCATAAAGTTCAGATTATGAAACTAGTAAATGTATCCTGGTAATTTCTTTAGGTAGATGACGAGAAGATAACAAAACACATAGTTTCTATTTGGGTTTTATTGTATAAAAAGCCTCTGATAAGAATATCACCAGAGCACACAGACAATACAATATTTCTACAATGGTCCAAGCAAACAAATTGGCACTGAACCACACGATTGAATATTTGGAGAAAAAAGGCTGTACATCGCGACTTCACCCTGCATAGGCAGGTTTCAACGAATATGCAGTTTGCTGAATTGACAAAAGCACAATGACGGCAACATTTTTTATATTGTTTTGATAATTTTCAGAATTATTTAAATCCATTAACTTTATATACCGTATAGAATAAGATTTGGCTTAGAAATAGCTATGGTCTTACACTAAACACTACTTTCCGACGATTTAAAGGGCAATCTCCGTTTATGGTGCTTTGGAGAAATTCAACATATTTATTTACTGACAATTGTTGAATCACTACCGTATTACTTTTCAACTAGACACTATTTTAGGATAATCATGAGCAATATTAACCATGTTGACAGAAGATGTAGTATAGTCAGTATACCGTGGGTTGAATTCTCGGACATAGGGTAGATACTAAAATCTTGACGTAAAAAAATGTATCAATATATATATCTCGTACATGTACATATTTTTATACATATGGCACAATATATTTCCCGTAAAATTCCATAAATTATACAGGTCATGCAAGTTGTCACCACAGCATGGTACATGTGCTACTAATAACAAACAAACTAATAATAAACATGCAGAGTTGTCTATCACTTGATTTTACAGCATACAAACATGTTACTCTCAAAACCGATTGCATGTATACTAGTATTCAAATATACAAGTCCAATAGTACAAGGCTTTCTATGATCGCGAGACAAATAATTTTGGTCATTTAGACCAATTTTGTGCAAAAACAAAATCGAATAGTACAAAAACTCATTTTCGTAGGGTGGAGAAAGGCGGGTAGTTTGTGGTAGGTGGGGAATGTGTGTTGGGGCGTTACTTTTGCCGAAATTGGCTAACCGCTTTGGCTATTCGAGAGTATGTCTTTGTCAAGTGACGGCGAAAGTGCAAATAAAACAACTCAGCCGACTTCCCTCCAGCCGAAATGCACCTGTCACCATATACTGGTGCAAGTCGGCTATACATTTTCCAGTCGGCTTGCAAATAAAACAGTCTAGCTGCAAGAAGTACGTAAACGGCACAAGCCGAACCTAGCCGATTTAGACAAAAGAAACGCCACTTGTTTGTGTGTGTGTGTGGATTATTTGATGTGCAGGGTATGCCCCTACTGATATAACAAATAAAATAGGATGAAATGGTATACTAAACAGTAAATGAATGTTATAACATTTATTAAAAATAGACTGATGATTCTGAATGTTGTGTAACACAGATAAACAAACGATACACTCATTTGAACCAGGCAACTTCGACCAAGTCGACAAAAATGCAACAATAAAAAATAAAGTAGAATGAAAATAATTAAAAATGCAACAATCTTTTAAGTGATCAAATATTTACAGATGAGTGCATGTAATAAAATATGATGGTGGTAATATATTTAATAACGCCAGAATAATTCTCAATGGCACACATGTGAACTTGGAGGTAAAAAAACACCCCAACCTATTTGATTACAAGATTGAATAACTGGAGGAATAATCTGCAAATAAAAATTACAGAAGTACACGAGGAAATAGGAAATGAATAAATATTTAAAATAAACATCTACATTTTTTTTAATTAAAATATTTTAATGCGTTTTTCATACGAGACACTTCCCTAGAATTTGGCACTGGCCAAAATAATAAATAATAATCCTGCTCTCGCTATCTTTCATTCTTTGTTCCGTTTTTGTGAGTTGCATACAAGTCGTGTTGGGTTCTAACATTTCTGTGTTAAATGTATACCATGACAGACATCAACGATTGTTTGTGACTAAACTTGATCTAGAAATGCATAGTACATTTAAAGGGCATACATTATCAATGCTTTGGGGTACTTGATTCACAGAAATAACATTCCATAATATTTTCATTAATACTAGAATGGTACTAAAATGCATTATTATAAATGATATTGTTAAAAACATTAAACTAGCAATTCAAGATGCCATCAAGAGCTCCCAAATCCAAAAACTTGTACTTTAATTATCTACATTACATTCTAATGTGACATTATGCAACCATAGAAAGATATATAATATGACCAGTACCATATCATCAACATTAGCACACTTTACAACCCGATGTATATCACTTGTATGGAATAATTTTTGCCAGTACCATATAAATAACAGTTGATATTTAAAAAATTATAAATATTAAATATGAGGCGGTAGTACGCAATTATGAAATGCAAACAACTAGAAATTGTATTGGATGGTCATGAATCGTGTTAATACACAACAGTATGCAGTGGTATGCAATACATGTGGTAAATAACAGGGTATCGTTTCTCAAAGCTTTCATATCTACTACTAGACCATATAAGTACTCTTGTAACGATCTTTAATACATGGGGATTGTGCACTCGAGAGCGCTATGGTCGGATAGTGGATATGAGAGATTCGAGAAACGATACCCAGGCCCCCGTTTCACGATATCCTCCTAACTTTATGATCCAGTTTATCGCCTTGCAAGTTAGATGTCAATTTAGGAGGGGATGAAACTTGTGACATCAGTGAAATATTCATTACGATGTGGTAACGTTTGGAACTGGTTTAGGAGGCCGTCGTGAAACCAGGGTCAGAACATTGCAAGAGCAAATTGCCAAAAGAATTGTGAGAAAATATTCACTAATTATTGATTTTTAAAAACAACCCAGTAAATATTCACTAATTATTGATTTTTAAAAACAACCCAGTAAATATTCACTAATTATTGATATAAAAAAAGCCCCAGTAAATATTCACTAATTATTGATAACAAAATATATAACAGGATTAACACACACAGTAGTCCAATACTTTCTAAGAGACCTTACAATTGTTCATAGCCTTCCTTTATAGCCATAATACTGTATCTACATATCACTGGTCATCACATACGATATCCGTATAAATGTCATCACATATTGCTGGTAGTGTTACTTTAAAACAGAGATGAAATGTAAAATATCCTGTATTATATATACATACATACATCACATTTCCTCTCAGTATACATAAATCGGTATCTCATTTACATTGCATATAATATTTGTATTACCGTATACAGTATTAAAACTACCTCCGGTTCAGTCTAGGAATGTGCTAAACGGTGCCTTCATAATAATCTTTCCCACTTTCATTTTGATTGATTTATTGCTTAATGCCGCTGCACTTATCTTTCGCCCATACAAGACAATTCATTAACAAATATAAGTTGGTTGTAATGACTATTTCATAAAACACTGATTGGAAGACATGCAACTCAGGAGCAGTTTGCAGGGAAATATTATCAACAGATATAGCACCATTGCTACCGTATCATATGCTGTAGGAATAGGGTTTCGACGTCTCCCAAATACCTGGGCAGACACCCGTCAATATGACATATATATATATATTGCACATGGTCACATTCTACTACTGCAAGCACACCTGCATATAGCATGCTATGCAAAACAATCTATGGCTTCATCCTCGGTTTCGGGTTCTGCATAAGATGGATTGTCTCCCTTGTCACATGTGAGTATGGCAGCTTTCCATGTTGACGTACTCAAAGTCGGTCGTTGTGACTGTCTCCGCACCCAGATCATGTGTATTACTGAAAACGACAAGAAATGTATTTAATTTGTTGTACCATATCCGCCTTATGCACATTTCACATTGCAATGTTCACATAACAACTTATTTAATAACAAGTGATTATGTAGCACAATTGTGGGGTCCTAGCACAATTATGGTGTCGCATACATAATATATTTGAACTTGTGAGAAGAACTTCAAATATTAGATGATGCATGATACATATCCGTTGAATGATCACGAAAACAACTTTGTATCTGATTATGAATAAATTGCATATGATATATATAATATTTCAGATGATATATTATGCCATCTCTTACAATTTGAAAGGAATTAAAACACATATGCTCTTATTAACTTAAGTTAGAAATTTATATTTAACATACATGTATATACTTTTCAACATTAAAAATATTTGATTAAATATTAAATATCTGGAACTTGAACATGAATATGTAAATAACAATTTGACAGTTTTATGATGCATGACAAGAATATACGATGGAATGAAGATGAGACCATGCTACAATACCTCAATAGAATGGTCACGATTTATTATTTAACAGTGCAAGACTTGTGCGAAGCGCAGACGAGATCGTGAACCAATCTAGCTACAGAGTACATGTACCATATAAATTACGCCACCAAATATTGATCAGTATCCACATAACTCCACAGCTATTCTGAGAATATTGATGAGAAATATATTATCGACTAGACAGGAGACATGACAAGCAATGCATACGTATATGAATGTCACAAAATAATCATTAGAATACATATCACATAAAGTGAATACACATCTTATTTCACCACTTTTCTTAGCCAATTAAGCCAATGAAATAAGATACTTTAAAATAAATTTACGGCCAATAATAAAAATACATTCTATTCTAAAATACCAAATACAAAAAAAAGGTCACCATGTGTGTTAAATTAACCTTCTTTGTGCTGGAGGCTACCAGAGATACCCTCATAATATACTCAACAAAATATATTATGGGCCGACAGACATTTTTCCAAAAATGTCTACAAGTTACAATCAAAGTGTTCTATTTCTCCATGTGATCGGGCAAGTTAACTCGCCTTGAGCAGGGAGAGGGTTAAGAACTTGCAGGCAGATTGCAAGAAGAAAGACACCAGGGCCCGTATTCTCGAAACTTCGTAAGTCATAAGAAGTTCTTAAGTACAGTATATGTACTAAGAATTTGCCTAACTGGGTTTCTGCTAATGTTAATTTTTGAAGAGATTTGTTCTCACTAATTAAGAAGTTCTTAGCTAAGAATTTTCGAGAATATGGACCCAGCCAGGCCCACAATTCTGAGTTGAGTATGAAATCGTACTCAGAAAAGTTTCGTAATCTCGGGGCCTGAAACCTCAAGCAGAGTTAATTTGGTAGAAAGCTTCGCGACAAAAAGAATATGCCTGCCCTTAATTTATTTTGTTGAGTATAGAAGTATACTTCTCCAGCAGGAAGAAGCTCTACTAGGGAGTGTTGGTCATGCAGAATGTCCACTTGGTTGTGCCAATATAGTGCGTGCCAGTGCTCTGTCCAGACAAACAGTGAGAATGTTGCACATAACCAATAACCAGTGAACAAACAGTAACTTCAGAACATAAGACAACCGATACACCACAGCAAGGTCCCCACAGCAATACAGGTTGATATAGACAATACCACAGGTTGATATAGACAATACCACAGGTTGATATAGACAATACCACAGGTTGATATACCGGTAGACAATATCTCACGCGTTACGAGAAATTACAGGTTATCTTTCCTCCCCTGAGTGAAATGAATGTCATAAGTCACAAGTTTTAGCGAGTGACTTACAACACTACTTTCACGAGGCAAAGATAAATTGTAATCTCGAGTACTGAATAGGTTATTGTTTGTATGCAACATACAGTAGTCAAAAAGAAATTTTAATAAAGTATCACAATTTCAGTATAGATCATATATCGGTATAGATGATGGTTCCTGAAGTCCAGAAATATGCGTGTAATATGACAGAATACGACAAAAATATTCTTCTGCAAGCACAATGAAGATTATTGAAAGTACAAGTTTGAACATTATATATTATAGAACAGTCACTATTTAATTTTGATGTCTACAGTCCCAAAGATAATATAGAATGACGTAGGATATGGATATGAAATATGAAATTAATATATAATGAAAAGAAGATATTGCAGAAGGCAAAACATCAAATGAGATACCAGGTCTTACGTAAACATGTCAATCAGGCATTGCAATATTGACACTGTTGCAGTGGAATGCTAAAGTAGTTCCAGTAGACAACCAATGAAAAGACTTGTATTAACTGATCCAGCCAATAACACCACCTGTATAATGCACATCAAAGAATGTTGCATATAAACAGCAAGTTTATCCAATAATAGTCATGTGACATAATTTAGCACAAAATTCTGATTTTATCACAAAACTCTGATTTTATCACAAAATTCAAGATGACAATAACATATCTCAATTTATTAAGTTAATTGTGTAATTTATCGCGTGTTAAAGAACAGTTGCTATGTTACCTGTTATTATCAACAATAAATTAAAAGTTCTCCATAGCTAAATATATCTAGATTTATCTTACCGGTAATTGGATTGTGTTCGAAAAATCCAAATGGCTCTACGAATTATATAAAATGACAGTAATAGCACGTTTTTGGCTATTCTGATGCTAGAATGAAAATGATTTCATGAAAAAATATTATGAAAAAGTCAGCAAAACACCATACAAAAACAACAGATATATATACTCAAAGAGTTCAAATATACACCAAGAATACATAAAAACATTCAATGTACAATTTATACCTACGGACGGACATACCCTCCTGTTTGAGAGCTGCTTGCAGAAAATACAAAGTTAAGACGGCAAGTATAAACAGTGTTCACGACATAATGTTAACATTCAGATAAGAACTTGTAGAAGTTGTACAAGAAATACACTCATATACAACGATAGTAAAGTTTCAGCATTCACAGAACCAAGAATTGCCCAATAGAACTCACAAAATGGCAAATTGGTGCCTCATTTTAAATAATTAAATAGGATAGTCAACAAATAAATATAGACACTATTATATGCATTTTAAAATATTTGCCAGAGCATGTTCATTCAGTATTATTCTTGAAGACATTACAGATCTTGAAGTATGCACATGATAACGTGGTAATACATGGATACGGATTAGGCACGTACATAAAGTTAGAGTACAATGCAAAGCTTTATGTTAATAATTATTTAAGATTATTTAAACAACTTAATTATTATATTAAAATTTTTTATATTAAAATTTATTATTGTCAAAAGTGTCTCATGCTCACATCAGTAGAGGACCACACACACACACACACGCATACTTTCCATGCATAAAAACTGTGCATGTCTGTTAGGAAATAAATTAATACCGTAAATGCAAGGAATTAAAACACATATTGTTACATGTATATATTAGAAAATAAATTAATAAATGCAAGGAATTAAACACATATTGTTACATGTATATATTATTCAGATATTGCATGAAACGCATAGCATGTAAAGAAGAGTGTTTGAGTGCGGAATTGACGTAGATAACTGACAAGCTCAATGGTAGCACTACATCATAGAGCAGGCATGCAATCAAGATGCTAGCTAGAGTTGTTGCAAGCCTACACTAACCTTGGTCATGTAGGTCTTCAGTCAGCATTCCAAAGCTTATAATAGTGACAGTAAAAGCAGAGGAAACAAAAAGAGTTATTACACAAACAATGATACACAAGAATTTGTCATTAGTACATTTGACAACTATCGAAAAGTGTAGTTTCATTTTATCCTAACAAACTGTACACAAGAACATCACATTTACTCAAATTCTGCTAGGTAGTTGTTAATTAATTCTTTCAAGCCATTGAAAAAAGATATCGGGGAAAATATATTGTAAAAATATGGTAATGAAAAAGGTCACAATGCATCACCTTGTCATAAACATTCATAACATAATGTATGCCCTTATTGTTTACATTTATACAAAACATAAAATTAATTTAACTGTTTCAAAAATACATTTTTACTAGAGCCAGACCAATATGATAACACAAACCTTTTACTAGTACAGTACTATTAGCTTTCTATAAACACATCTACAGCACCGCATTTTACTATGTCCAATGAAAAGATATTACTTGTTCCACGTACATGTATGTCCAGTTGTAAATCAACTATCCAACAATAAGCAATGTTACATTTCTTGTCAATTAAATGAAAAATTAAAATAAATTGCGGTGTTTTCCTTACTTCAACATGTTTTTATATTTTTTTTGTTAGGTTTGAGTAAAATCAGTAATCAAATTGGTCTGGTTCAATATTCCTGAGGATAATAAATAACTTGAAAACCTTGTCTGCTTGTGCTTGCATCTCCTGTTCATGTATATATTCTGGGAGAACTTGCTTCATTGTAAAATTTGGCAACTTTGGACTTGTGTGGGTTCTTCTTCAAGATATATATACTCAAACTTTTGTGAACTTGTTTGCTTGTTGTAGTTTTGTTTCATTTCTGGTCTCCAACAATAAACTTTATCAAGTGCTTTATTTTTGGTAAGGTTCAATTTATCCTACACATTTGAAAAGGAAAGAAACCAGTTTTCAACCTATCAAAATAGTATCAGTAATGTTCATTAAACTTTGTAGTAGTAGACAATAATTATTTAAACACAATTACAATTAAAATATTATATTACGTCATTTAGTCCCTTTATATAATTTGTAACAATGACTGACATAATGATATTAATTTTTAGAATACATGTACTTGATGTTTTAGTTTACAAATTATAACACAAAACATGTATGGTAAATGAGTCAAATGCATCTTGTTACGAATGTTAATATTTTACACTGAATCTATTAGGTCCGCTTCAGACTATCGGTTCAATGTATCTGTCTAAGAAACATGCTATGTTAACATAAATTAGATGGTTCATGTGTCTGAACATTGCATTTAACATTGACAAAGGTATTTATGTGTCATGAGAACAATGATAAGCAACTATGTCACTAAATATGATAAATAGGTTAACCTGAACTAGTCTACTAGTAAATGGTTTACTAGGTTATCAGTGTGTTATGTCACAATTCAATCTGACAAGTACTATTAATGTTGCTGGCATTTCGTATTGAAATGTGATGTGGGTTAGATGTGATATCAACAGTATAATAACCATATTTGTTCATCTGACTGTCCATGAGCATTTAGTTTCTCAAAACCACTAAAATTGCTCTAAACGAAGTCAAATTAGCTTCAACATTTTGGAAGAATATATACCGGTATATTCTTTTTCATGGAGTAAATTCAGAATGCATCATCAGCAATTTTAATGAGACTCGAAAATTATAAAGACATCATGAATCCTGAGAACATATGCGTGTAAGTGCGCGGATGTGCAACTAACATTTAAATATTCTTCATTTGTCCACTTCTGTCGAATGTCTTGCTCCCTCTGAGAGATACGATCCTACTGATCAGACCTGCGTTTCATAAAAGGGTCGTAACTGTGGTCTGGGCATACATCAAGGTACACGTCACTTCCTGCTATAGTAAAAGTATGGCGCATGGACCGTATTTAGGCCTGGACTACAGTACAACCGTTTCGTGAAGACGCAGGCCGGGGAATGACAACAGAGACCTGTGATTATTGTTGTAACATTTTATGCCTGACTAAGAAAATGACACATACAGTGAGAATGACTGGCACCTGATTGCAATTTGCAGGTACTAAGAATGATTGGCCGTGTCCACACGCACTAAGAATGATTGGCCGTGTCCACACGCACTAAGAATGATTGTTTGTGGCCACAAGGAATCAGAGAACTGCGTCTCTAGTTACCATGGTTACTCACGAGGGGAAGGGAAGTTTTATGTACATTTTCGGTTTCTTTTTCCCCCCGTCTACAAAACATGGAACACAGTATATACCGTGTAGCCTGTCCCTATTTCCATATCAACAGAAACTTGCAGGTAAAACATATCATCTTATTAATTTTCACATGTCGTGCAGGATAATTTTATCTATAAATCTCATAACAATTCGTATGAAAATTAATAGAATGCACAGGAATGAAAATTTCAAACAAATTCATAGGGTTTAAGGAAATAAAACGTCATTCTGCAAATAACAAAGTTAGTCAAATAAAATGTTCTAATGCATCCATAAATTAACAAAATATATCAAAAGCTCTGTAGCACAATAACCAACTTCTTATTTCTTTTTAGAATTATTACGGTATTCAGAATATTTCGAGTGAGTGAATATGGAGTTTAACGTCACTGCAGGAATCTTTCACCCATTTGAGACTATCAGAATATTTGGATAAATTTGAAATAAATTTCCTTTGATTTCATGGATTTCATGTTCATGGATTATAAGTTGAGAAGTCAAATTGTGTTCTTCATATTAAAGCACTGTACATCGTGAACACATGGGGTGCTTGACAGTTTGAATATTGCCACTGATTATCATACAACACAGACATCTACCTCTTCCTGCTGAAGACACACAGAGTTCAACATGGGAGATAGATAATACTTTCCTATTTACACAACTAAGAATGCTTCTTTAGCACTATAATACTTCAGAAACATAGTTAAAAAAAAAGAATGATTGAGGTTTGTGCTACAGTTCCTTTAATGCCACAAGTACTTCATTCACATTCGACTCATTCAAAACCTGAGAAGAAATCCTACAGAGTGTCTCTCTAGTCTAATTGTAAGCAAGTTCAAGCGATAGAATCCAAAACTTCATCATAGCATTCCACGAGTTAATAAAATAATGTTCACAGTCAAACTATACAATCCAACGAGAACCTGCATTGATAAGTCGGTGTACAATGATTAAAGTAAATATTTTATAGCTTATTGGCCCTTTAATTTGAAATAACATGTCTGTATTGGAAGTGTTTATTGCTAGTTTTGGCATCAGAGACTTCACAGTTCAAATGGTCTATTCTATGGATTACTGATTTCCATCTTGATACTAGTATATGATTGTAAGTATGCTTCAGTGAAGAATTATACAATATGAAATTTGATTGTTGATTTTAACCCTCTCCATGCTGAAGGCTACCGGAGATGTCCTATAGAGCTGTGCCTGTGCCTAATCCAGCAGAGAGAGGGTTAAAAGGGCCACAATAACTGTATATAAAATTGAATTTCCAGCAAACCTTGAACACATCCTCCCAATATTGACACAAACTTGCAAACATGTTCCATATCTAATAATTCTGAAGAAGAAGCCGAAAAATATAACAAGAAATGATCCTGTGTATGTCCATTATACTCTACCTGTCCACAACAGGACCAATGGGAATTAAAAGGTAAGTAACACAAATTTAAGTGAAACAAAACATAATATTATGCACACAAAATAACAACAACCTAAAACAAATAATAAGACCACTCATGTCTAAATTGGATTACAACTGTGCAACACAAATACTGGAAAGTCCATAATTTTTTTCATGTAACATTATTTTCACAACTATTAGGAGACTTTTACAGATTTGGTCGTAGGAAACAGGCCCAGAGATTGCGAAACAGTTCTGAGAATGATTTCATGCATAGCTCAAAGTGTTGTTCACAAATCACAAAGCAAAATTTGAGCTTGAGCATGAAATTGTACTAAAAACATTCTGTAATCTCAGAGCTTGCAGCTAATGGCTAGACCTAAAGAAATTAATATGATTGGCTTGCAGCTAATGGCTAGACCTAAAGAAATTAATATGATTGGCTTGCAGCTAATGGCTAGACCTAAAGAAATGAATATGATTGGCTTGCAGCTAATGGCTAGACCTGAAGAAATGAATATGATTGGCTTGCAGCTAATGGCTAGACCTGAAGAAATGAATATGATTGGTTTACAAACGCCTGGTGTAAAAATTGGATGCTATACTGACAATAATGTGAATCTCCATTAATTCAGGGGGGACAATTCAGCAGGAGATTTTTGAATGAGTGTTTCTTTCAAACAAATTAGTAAAGCAAGCCATTCATTTTTCAGACAAAGCAGTATCTGCTTGGAATTTAAAGACTTTGCAATGTACGGTACGCAGAAGATCTAAGCAATTCATTTATAAAGTTTGCAACTTGCAACGACGATACAGCGCATGCAGGAAATTCTAAAATATCCGAGATTCAAACATGAAAACCAAGTGAAATGTATGATGAAGTTTGGGACAGTGCGGAATAATGCACACCTTGAATTTGCACAACCAACATGAAGAAAAGACAATTTTGCAAACTGTTAAGCTTTCGGAATGACAATGCTTCAATCCAATACATTTTACATCTAAAATAAAAACGCACAGATTCCTATAGAAATTTGATGTAATTATCACGCGTATCCATTTTCTCTGCACGTTTTGACAAGGATACATGAACACATAGTCAAATCTCTACGAACGGAAACAAAAAGATTTCGATATCAAGGGGGAAACAACTCTTAATTAAAATGCACAATCATAACTGTACAGCAATCGGTGATTGGTAGTGATGAAGTTATGTACACAATGATCAGTGGGTAAAAGCTACATCTACAATGTCAACTGTACAATTTCTACAAGTTAAAATATTGTCAATCGATAAATGAACAGGGAAGGGGTGAGAAGAGGGAAAAAAACACAACCAAGAGATATTCTGGAGTTAACCGTTATCAGTCAACACAAAGTCTGTACACAGATAATGGGTCTGAACATATTGCACCGTGTTTAGGAAAGCTACAGTTTCCATTGAAAAACAACAGCCCTTGTATCTGGGCACCACTGGTAAGGGGTTAAACATCAAGCCTGTACAAAAAGAGTTACCTAAATAAGCACAGTTCATCATTAGCAGACACAGGATAGTAGGTGGGGGAAGTCGTCAGCCATAATATAGTACCGTACTCAAAGCAAGATAATAGAAAAAAGCCTATTTCTGTTTCTTTAACCCTTTTTGTCACTTAATCTTTTTATTCTTGATACAAATTATATATAAAATACCAAATGTTTTGTGAGGTAAGGCCATAGTTATTTGATTCCCCAATTTACAGATCCACCAACCTGATTATTTTCATTTTAGAAAATAAAATAATTATTCTTATTATATTCTGATAAGAATGATGATAGTAAAAGGTGAAGGAAAAAGTTGTAAAACCCATCAATGAACATGAACAAAGACCAGCAGGCAAGAATGATACAAAGTCGAACAATTTGATTTGTTACAGGTGAGTGAGTGAATATGGCATCGCTGTGGGAATCTTTCACCCATTTGCAATGGTGATTTGTTACAGGCAATACAAAATTATATATATATTTTTTTTTTGACAACCTTTGATAAAATTATCACCGAAAAATCTGTAAACCGGGGAATCAAATATATAAACTATGGCCTATGTATCACATAGATATTTGATATTCAGCCAGTTTTTGCCATTAATTGGCAGAATTTGATACAACGATCAATTTTCTGACCCCACCCCACCCACCAATTCTGCTTCCATTATCAATTCCACAACATTTAATATTACCCTTTCAATGAAAATTGTTTACCTAGCGACTTATCTAAATTTAATACAAATATCTAAATAATTAATTAAGCCAATCGATTCATGACTGGTAAACTATTTTCTAACAATTTTGATTACATTAATGTTGAAGATATCCAATACAATATATATAATCATCAATACTGCAAACTTAACATAGGTCATACCGGTAGATGTGACAAAACATAACCCCTTCTAGTATGAAACGACATAACTCTAGTAATCATAACTTCAACCGAAACACAGAGTGCAGTCTATGGGTACGTTCCTTTCAACTGTTCTGGCCGCCTATCCCGTCTGTACTCAAACCGTGTTCCAAATGAAAGTGCTTTGCACACATCTCGCACAAGCAAGATGGCGACAAAGAGTGCCCTTATTATATGTGTGATGTCCACAGTTCTATCCCTGTTCTGTCTGCACTACCTGGGCGAGTTCAAAGTGCAAAATGCTTGTGAGCGGCTTACAAGCGACTTATTAAACTAGTAACTGTCTCAAGAGTTATATGAACCGTACATGGGATAAGGAACCAGTTTAGCTCAGCGGCTTCCTCAGCCGTGTGCTGCTTGAATGGACCCCTGGCTAGCGAGAGCAGACAGCGCAGGTTCCGAACAGTGTGCAGTTCCACTCCTTTGACAAAGCTGTCCCTGGAGTACTCTTGAACAGTGTACTATGTTGAAAGAAACATCCCCTATGACTAAGGTAAAAGGTGAAATCTTGCTGGTAAAAGTAATGCCGTTTCATACAGAAATGCCCTAGTCGCCCCATACACCAAATGCCCTTAACAAAAGCAAAGCAACTCTCATAATGGATTTCAAAGCAAGTAAAGAGAAGACAATTCTGGCTTTACTTCAGGTTATGGCGCTAACCACGAATGTTGAAAAACACCCCCTAACCAAATCTGATTCGCATATGAATACTGTGACAAATACCAAAAAAAAGATTCCACATGGTGCAATTCGAGTTCAGTAAATATCCCAAACATGGAAAAGCAAAAGATTTATTTTCGTGAGATTCAACCGTACTCCGCTCATAGACTGCACACTACAGCTTGTTAAAGTACAAACTGTACACACACATATACGGTACATGCATATTTGACATACTCTTTGTAAAGTGTAAAACTTTCAGTCAGGCGACACATGTTATATAAGTATTACTGTACAGGAAAGAGATGACACATACCATAGCACTCATTTCTGCTAAACTTTGCCAACGTATACAACATACAAAAACAAAAACCTTGGATTTCTACAATCACCAACACAGTATTGTTTTAATAATAATAATAATATCTGTTGCTTGAGAAGAATTAAATACTGTTTATAATATTAAACACTGCTAAATGCAATTTTAAATGACCCAGAAATTTAAAAGATTTCTTTTCTATGCTTTACAGCAATATTTATTTTGTTTAGATCAAGGTTTTTAAGGTTTTCACAGATGTTTTATAAGTACATACACAGTACATCTAAATTACTTTGGTAGAGTTTATCTGTAACCATAGTTACATATATACTCAAATTACTACTTTGGCACAGGAAATATTACGGGACAAGGGAAAGGCACAAGAAAATACCGTACTAACTGAAGGAGATTTGAAAGATTAAAAAAGTTTCTTAGCCAGTCAGTGTACTTGTTCAATATTCCTTTACAACAAATACGATGATTGGCTACGATTTACAAACTGAAAAATGCCACGTCAAATCAGTCAGAATTAAATGGAAGCCTATCTGTGTGACAAGAGGCTTGAAGTGGATTCGTAAAAAAATATTTTCAGATTGTGGAAGAGAGCAATCTCGTTTCTTGGCATGAAACTGAGAAAAGGCCCAGTATTTTACAGTTAATTAATTAAATATGAAATATTAACCCTACTGTAATCTTTACATTAAACGACCAGGGTATCGTTTCTCGAAGCTCTCTTAGTCGCTAAGGGACCATAGCACTCTTAGCAATGCATTAGCTATCGGCAAAGAGAGTGCTATGGTCCCTTAGCGACTAAGAGAGCTTCGAGAAACAATATCCAGGGCCCTGTTGCACAGAATGATGACAGTGCTACGAGAGTCGTAACATGGAGTTATGAGTCTCATAGCATTACGATCGTGTTCTGCAGTAGCTAAAAAGATGCCTTAGTGTGGTACAGTTTAGTAACTACTAGATCTACATACGAGGATAGATTACAGGAACTTGTTGAGGAAAATAAAGATAGCACGTAGAAAATATCACACACACACACACACACACACATTTAACTAAAGGTAAATCTTGAGCATGATGAATACAACGCTAAATATACGCAAGACTGGACTAGAAATTGTTGAGCGAAAATGACCTGAGAGCGAAAGCATGAGATGAAATGAAGCAAGAGTGAGCTGTAGACTACAGACGTGAAATCTCTACCATTTTGGGAAACTAAATATATACAGAAAAACCATTGAAGTTTAGGTCTCGTTGAGATGGAAGACAAAAAAAACTAAAACATAAATTGTTGTCCATCCTGAGCGATTTTGTTTATAACATCTCCCACTGTCTACAGCAAGACGTTAACGGCTAGTCACAGGATTGTTATTGTTAGATCTTCACTAAACAATGTCTATAATATATCGAGAGTGACTTATAAATTACTCGTAAATAGTTTGGCATAAAACTTTCAAATAGCACTGTACAAGCTCTAAAGATTTACAAAATGTCAGAAAACTACCGTTAAAAACAATGCAACTGTCGCTGCACAATGATTGTCTGAAACCGTCCAGGGTATCGTTTCTCAAAGCTCTTGTATCTATTACGTGAACATAAGGACTCTCATAGCAGTCGCTGCACACTGATTGTCTGAAACCGTCCAGGGTATCGTTTCTCAAAGCTCTTGTATCTATTACGTAAACATAAGGGCCCGAACATAAGGACTCTCATAGCGATCTCTAATACTGGGGATCATTGCACTTACGAGAGCACTATGGTCTCATAGTGGATATGAGAGCTTCGAGAAACGATACACAGAACAAAATGTTCACTGCAATTCTAACTTTACCTACTGTTCAGCCTAAATTTGCAGATTAGCCTACACTGCACCTATACTTACACTACAGCAGACTTAATTTAACCTTGGCTTGCCGCCCTGTGACTACTGTGAATCAGTTTGTCCCCAACAGTATCAGTTTGGTGGCAAACTAACTATACCCTGATTCTTGCGGAGACATAATGCACAATTCATGGTTCCTCTATCCTACCAAAAATGTACATGGCGCTCAATTTTGATTGTCTTGTAAGTCTCAAAATTTCTGTTGTATAAATTGAGCAATGTCCTTAATAGCGTGTGTGTGTCTGTATTTGTATGACCAGATACCCAAGAGATATCCAAGAGGAGAAAATGATTGGAAATGAAACCAAAAGCCATCAGCAAATGGAGATATTGATTCTATTCTATGGTAAAAGCAGGCCTAGCAATGGAATAGCAGAGGTGTAGCCAAATATTGAAATGTATGCATACGATATTCAGAGGAATGATTGCACAAACGCAGAGATATTCAGGATGGCTAAACAAAGTTAAAACCTTTCTGTTCATTCAGTAATATGTAGCACCATGATCAAATGTTATCACGTGGATTTGGCACCATTCATATTATTATAATATTAAATACTATAGTAATCTCAGAAGTACTGCTGACAAAAGTATGCAAATGTACAATCTCATCCAATCTCAACACAGGGACGTTTAACTGAAAACTTTGTGAACCAACCACAGATAACAGTACATTAAAGAGGGGGGTTGGGTTTTCTGCAACTATTTAGAAAGCTATTACTGAGAATGCTGAACAAATAGTTTAACCTTCTTCTTCACGGTGGCAACCAGAGATGCCCTATAGAGCAGTGAATATTAATACCCATATATTAATAAAATATACTCTTGTCTTCATTTTTTTGGTCATATATGGGATAAAGATTCCTGTAAGAATGTTTTTATTTTATTTTAATTACTGAAATCTTGTTATTATTTATTTTGGACAGCAGATTGTTTACTACTACTACAGTATAAAATGTTGGTCTGTGAATTTCTTTAGTGTTTCTGCATTTCCTGAGGGCATTTGTGCGGCAAATTCCTCTAATATCACACACACACATTCATCAATCTTGACACACACTCGCCACTTCCCTGGCCTGTAAATGCAATACTGTACGGGACCTATAACGGAGGGGGGGGGGGGGGCGAGGTTGTTCGAACCTGGCAACAGGAGTCCGAAGCAATGGGGCAGCTTCATGTTCGAAATAATACGGAAAATGAAAAAGCTACGGGTGTACAAGTGAACGCGAAGACGGGTGGCAACGATACACAGCCCCAGAACGACACATAACCCCAGAACGACACACAGCTCCAGATTCAGCCTAAACAACGTGATCACAGTTCTCACATCGAGTACCTTCTAAAAGTTCCTCTCTTAAAAAATAGTGTCCACACGTTACGAGGGCACGTGTGATGTAGGATCTTGTTCCGAGTGAAATATGTATATAAATACTATATGTATATATAATATAAAACCCTATTTATTATGAGGATGAATGAAGATGAATGATAAATTACCAGCAATCATCGTCGATCACAATCCAACAAACGACTGCTAAGCGGATAGTAATTATGCAAGTACGCGTGTATCTGAACACAATAGCACAATTTCAAGAAAGACAAGTCCAAGCTCTGTTTAAGACATTTATGTAAACCTTAATATATGTGTTCTTTTTCTTGATATACATGTCCAGTTATTAATTTACACCAAATCTATCAACCTCACGACCAACATCTTTCCTATATGCTATCACGGCTAGGATGAATTTTACATCTATGTATTGCATTGATACAATGCTTCTGTAAAAATCCCTAGAATTCAGATCTATTGTGACCTCTCATACCAAAGCTCTCGATAGTGAACGGTGCACTCACGGTATACATTCATTTACCGTAACATTATTTCCTCAAAAGCAATTGCATAAACACTCATAGACATTTTGATTTTCCCCCGTCGACGCTAAAACGAAATCCAAAACCCCACTCGGGATCAGGAGTATTCTGTCGAGCTGATTATTCAATATATATATTCATATGTGGTGTTTGTGGTGATCGGATGAACTAGTAGGACATGTTACCATATCTACCACGTGTCATATAATATCGTACTCCACGCGGTCACTCTGGTAAATGGCTGCGCGGTAACTGTACCTATCGGAGAGACTACGCTGAACAGGCTTGTCGGGGAAGGTGATGGGGGTGGGGTGGGTCATCTGACGGAGGTCGCTGCCCACACCCATTTCCTCGTCCTCCCCGATGGCAGTTTCCACTAGTGAGGGCTCCAGCTCCGGAACTGTCGACATTTTGGCTTGCAGGAGATACACGTAGGTTTTGTACCGCTTAAGCTGGAATGAAAACACAAGCTGTTGTGTAGGCGCCATTTTACAGACTTTGTTAAAGCACTGAGCGAGCGAGTATGGAGGTTAATGTCGCTGCAGGAATTTTTCACCCATTTGCAACAAGTAAAGTACTGTAAATGGTACATCATTTTACAGACATGGAAAGAGACAATCGTAATTTCAGTGGAAAACAAGTTATGGGTCTGTAGGGCTCATGCCACATCCAGTATATCAGCATAATTCTGTGTTACCGGGCAAAATTGCCAAGCCTGTACGAGGCAATTCTTGACGGTGGACCAAGTGAGCTAAATTCGACCAATAGCCAGACTAAAACAAATTCCAGACTCATCTGTCAGCATACCTCAAATTCGAGGTAGGATTCTTTCTCCAGGAAGTCCTGTATGACTCGCGCCTTGGTGCCCTTCTCGGGCGCCGCTGCGCGGTGTTGGTGCAGCTCTTCCTCCAGGTACGTCACGCGGTCTTCGTGTGTGTTCAGCTGGTCCTTCTGCAAAACCAAATAGTCCTTATACAGATTCTGATACTCTCGTTACGTTTTGTTTGCTTGTGGCTTGTGCTAAGACATGAACACATTGAAATCACAATACTACACCCATTCAATTGCTCGATAGCTTACAGCAAGAGAAATGTTTTGATATCCACATCATATATAGTATGTTTAGAAATTGTTCAGCATATTTGTCCACTAATCGCATAAAAATCAATCCCAGGGATGGCAACAGACAATTGTGATTTCAGTTGAAAACAAGCCCGGGGTCTGGGGGCTGCAGGCCCCAAGCCACATCCAGTGCAAATAAATCCACCCCTGGACAAATAAATCAGTGGATTTCCACTGATCTGCGGAAAATTGCCATGCCTGTAGGACTGACAGCATACCATATTATGTCTGGTGTAGGCCGACGACAACAAAGGTCGCTGGAACCTGGCCTTTGACCCCACGCCACCAGGAAGTGGGGGTGCAGACAGCGTGGAAGCCACCATGTTGATCGTGTCGATCCACTCCTGCAATTCTTTACTGTCGCTGAAAACAGGCAAACATTTGTTATTATTTTCCAGGCATGGTTTAGAAGGGTAGGAAAATATTTCAACCATATCATGTCAGTACCATGGTTTGAAGAAAGTACTGGATCAACAGTATTGTTGTGTTATACAGACTTGACCAGATACAACTTCTGTTCTGGAAAACGTACAGGGTATCGTTTCTCGAAGCTCTCTTAGCCGCTAAGGGACCATAGCACTCTCTTT
>JAUTBZ010154668.1:0-11421 GCA_032361785.1 Lepetodrilus galriftensis
GATTACGAAACTTTTCTGAGTACGTTTCTGTACTCGACTCAGAATTGTGTTCATAAAACGTCATGTGACGTCATAGTATGAGTACGTTTTCGTGCTCAGAAAGTTTCGTAATCTCAGGGCCTGGTCTGTCTTGTCAGTGAATTAAAGCCAGTTTTGTATTGAGTTTCCAAGGTAATACTATCAGTAGTACTGAATATAACCATCTCCTGATCGTCTCTCCTTCCAGATTCCGTTCTCCAAGTTCTACCTGTCCAGTAAAGGGCGGATTCAGGACAAGCAGGAGCCTATGCTGCTGACTCAAGTAGCCAACGTAGGAATCAGTGTTGGCGACGGCAACCAGGGCCCGTTCTCTCTGGAGATAGACTACATCGCGTGTATGTACGACGCCAACCATTACGAGGAGTTTGCATACGAGATGTACGCGGCCAATCCTGCACATGTTGGAACATGAATGTGTAGGGACGAGAATGGGAAATCATGTTTTCAGCTGAAATGGCTGGGATCCAGTGCCCGACATCCTCGCACCCCAAGAACACGTTTTACGATAGCCTAACTTAAGGAGCTCCTAAACCAGTCCAAAAAGTTGTCACCTCCTCGCACCCCAGAGGTACTTAATTCCGTTCAGGACTCACTTCATGTAGTACCCCTGGCACACATCTAGAGGGAAACTTGTGCAAACGTCTAACTAATGAAATAATTTTCCTAATGAATTTGTGTACAAATCTATCTAATGAAATTAAGATTTTATCATTCCTGCTTATTTGTATACAATGTTATTAGAGTTACGTCCCTTTGCTTATGCTATTATTTTTGTGACTGGCGACTTAAAATTGTTCTGTATTTCTCCTAAACTGCGAAGGGTACCAAATGAAGTAAAATAGGAACAGAATTAAGTAACCATGGGACACGAGGATGATGAACTGCAGGCCATGGACAGGTATACAAGATCAACCCCGGAGCTACCAAATCCGCGGAAGATTCACTTCCCTGTGAATGTGATGACTACATCGTGATCTTATAACATGTCGACTACCAGCTGAGGACTATGAGAAGTGTCTACGAGTTTATCCATGTAGAAACATGAATATGTTGAACGATGGATGTGATTTGTGGGAATTTTTTTCCATTATCTTATTAAATAAAACCATAAAATTTGTGAATTTTCATATGTAGTTTCTTTCATGAATACTGTAAATCATGAAATTAATGCGAGCAAAATATTAATGCGAAAAATGCGACCACTGTATTTCTATTTCTGCATGTGATCGTGCAACTTAAGTCGCCTTCAGCAGGGAAGTAAGACTGGGGAAAAACATGTATATAGACATGACTGTTCGCATTTTATTGGTGTCGCATTTACATCTAAAATCTAGAGGTTGCATTAAATTACTGACACATTAATTTCGTGATTTACAGTATATGGTATTGTGCTGATGGCATAGTAGTAATATATCTGTGGTATCATACGACAACAAACTACAATGATAGCCAATTCCAACATTTATTCAAAAAAGCAGTTGTTAAATAGGCGTGCAGTGCAATATATCTGAGTATTCATGTAAATTGTACATAATTCAACAATTTTGTTCGATTTTCAACATTATTGAGATTTTAGTATTCATGAGATTGATCAGGTGTTGATACACAAATTAAAAACACAGTAAACACGATCCTAAAAATTCAACAATATGTACCGGTAATGTAACCATAGTAACAGACTAAAAGACGGTGCTCCACGTGCGACTTTTCTTGCGCTAGTCCATTACGAGTTCTAACTTTTGACATATTTTACTCGTGTTGAAGACTCATTGATAGTTCTATCAACAGTAGCTCGCACAGAAATGTCGACATTAAACTCGCGTGGAGTCCCACCTTGAGGCACAATTGTATGTTAGTATTTGTGATCTCTTGCTGCAGTAAACAACGATGAAAGGCTTCTGTTTGGATTTCGATGATGCATAGTATAATAAATACCCGGTGCGCATTCAGCCTACACTATACATGTATGTGTATATAGTACTACGGAAGCCATTCAGCCAGAATATGTAGTACTAAGTAGTGCTACTGTGCTACTTCCTATGGGTCTGCGTGAAGTGAATGGACGGCACGGCACGCATGCGTAAACCGATTTGCTGATATTTTGCTACAAATTCGTTCAGCCAGCGAACTACTTTGTAGAAAAGTAGTGTAGTGTAGTGGAATGCAGCGCAGCCCGAATGGAAATTCACCCCTGGATCTTTTTCTACAAAACCATCATAGCACTATGGGATCAAACCATCTATGTATATAGTAAGTTACCGGGTAGGTCTCTCTCGTAGTGTTGCAATAGTTCTGGATCCTGTAACAAAAACAAGGTAGATCCAAGATTGTCACCCGACATATGTATATATAATATACATCAACATTTAAAGAATAGATGAGTAATTTGTGCTGTCTTTAACAAGTGACCACAACACCAAATGACACATTCAAGTGTGGCCTATCACAACACGTAACCCTCAATACTGAAAAATCTCACAGTTAAATGTTCATAAAAGAGTATGTTTTAACAAAATGTATTTGCACATATAGGTCCAAATAACAATTAAATATACTGTACAACGTAAGCACTGTCTGTTCTGGAGTATTTTGCATACATATGTACCGGTATATCCAATTTGAACAGAAACAATGGGATTATATCAATCTCATTAACATAAGATCTGAAACTTGCGCTCGGATATATTTGGACATCCGCAAGTTGAACAAAATAAATATAATAATGCTTAAGCTTTGAGTTTGTGCTCGACGATCAATTATCACTATGGTTGCAATGCCATGCTAGAGATAAATTTTAATTTTATAAATATTTTATATATATTTTATCAATATTTTATATATATATTATTTTTAAATGGCACTAGCAAATCGGAGCCAATACTTTGTAGGTATAGGGTCTATTTCCCGGACCCAATTCCTGGCAATCTGATTGGCTTACATCGTTACGTTTAGGAAAATATTTGATACATACTTTGGGTCATGCGAGCCAATGAGATTGCTAATAATTTGGTCTGGGTCAGGTGAATACCGCAGACTATTCCAAGTCTAGGTTCGGGGAATAGATCTCATCAACTTTATATCCCAAGTTACGGGAGACCATTTAGATACAAGCTCAGACCAATCGATGATTGGTTGAGCCAATAATACTGCTGAGCATATAAATACTAGTAAGCTAGCTCAGAGCTTTTGATACATGTGCACATGTCAAAGATGAAAGGACACGAACAATAACTGTCTTAGGTGCAGTAGTATAAATGATGTGTTTATCATTATCATATATGTTTAGTTGCATTAGTTTATTAAGTTGTAAAGTATTCTGGTGGTTGTGATAAGCATTTTAATAACTTTATACTCCACTGCATGTGATTTCATCTCTGACACACTTGTGCGTATTCTGTAAATATTCGAAAACTCAGAGCTGGCTTATGCAAGCATGATATTCATAAGCATTTCAAACAAAGCGTTAAACTGTAAAGACTGCGGAATTCAGAAGTTTCAGTAATTGCTGTTACACAGGGAATATGCACCAAATTCCAAGGTATATATTGTGGGTGAAACATTGTATAACACCAATAAAACAAATACTATTATAATAATTCTTAACACAATGCATTTAATTACATCTTGGAGCAAGAAACGTATGTTGACTACCTTTAAATTAAACAATAGCATACACATGCTACAGGGGTGAAGTAAGGTAATCTTGCAATCAATGTTCTACATTGAAAGTATAAAGAAGTACAGTCACATATACTGTTGCATTCCTTTGCACATAATTCATGGACTGTCCCTATTCTAGTATCCCAACATAGATAATTTCCTTAGTATACATCACATAGAAAGTATATCTTCATCCATCCAAAACCACAGTTTAACAAAAGGTAACTTTCCCACATGGATAAATTCTTAACCCTGTCCCTGCTGGATTAGGCAGACACTATTCTTTAGGGCATCTCTGGTTGCCTCCAGCATAGAGAGGGTTAACAATGAGGAGGAACATGGTGCTCAAAGGATAAACAAAAATAATCATGATTAAAGTACAAAGACTATAAAAATGTGTAAAGCAAAATGTAAACAAATAAGAGATCGTAATAATGAATTGTAAACCTAGCTCAAGATTCCTGTAGAATTACTGCCGACTTTTTTCTATGTGCATGGTCAGGAGGAAATGCACATTAAAAAGGAGTCTTGAATTATTGGTAACCAGTTTCGAGATGTACTATCTATGAGTATGTACATGCAATATAGGGACCCGGCCCCAGTTTTTCGAAACAAACTTGAGTTTGAGGTTTCGCTCAGCTGAGATTTCTCCCATTGCTGTAACTTGAGAGACAAACTCAAACCCAGCTGATACTTCACAGCCTTGAGTCAATGGGAGAAATCTCAAGATCAGCTAAGCAAAATTGTTTTGATAAATCAGGGCTTGATGGCATCTCTCCGAACATAATAATATTGCAATTTTAGATGATTTTATCATGCGTAATACCTGTATAATGTAAATAGAAATTTTTGTTCACAAGGACGGCTGCTCATGTACATGATGTGAATGTTGAGGTACGCGTGTCAATTACAAGGCACCACTATCGACCAAGGCCAATTAACAAGGCAATTAAAAGATGTCAATATCAATTACCGTATTGTCAATTAAAAGACATCACTATCAACCATAGCCAATTTACTGAGTGTCAATATCAACCATATAGATACATGGTCAATATCAATAGCATATTACAAAGAATCACTTAAAGGTCTACTGTTTGGAAATCAGAGGGTATCAATTTAAGATTGATAATAATCTAAGTTTGAATTGTAAAAGAATTAAAATATCAAAAGAATTAAAATATTTATTGAAAATGCATAGCAGTTGTCATTAATCGTAAACATGATCATGATAGCTGATCATGCAAAAGTAACAGGAGATGGGCATAGTATGCACGGGTAAATACGGTAGTTCAACTATAGTAAAATGTTGGTGTTTTGATGGGCAGAGCAGCTCCGCCCTCCCATCAAAATACATACGTTTTACTAGTTGAAGAAAGGAGATGTGGCGACTTTCATAAAAAGCATGCTGCATGAGCATGAGCATACGGAGAGAAGAAATAAATTTCTATCTGAAGCGGGATACACAAGATATATATCAAGATCATAGGAACCAATCAGATCAGACATGGAATTTGATATGGAGGCAAGATGAACAGCATCATCAAGTTCTTGCAAATAACTACTTGTATGTTACATAGAAAATATTTCACTTCACCTGTTAAAATTCAGGACTTGCAGATTGCATAAGTTTTTCACAACCGACCAAAGTCGACAACAACAACAACAACAACCTTCAAACTCATCGTTGACACTAGCTCTGCTGGGTTAATCAAAATTGCTGCACAATATAACATCTCTTGTCACAACCAACAGGGAAAGGGTTAAATGGACTCAGATGATGTTGGTTAATAAATACAAAACAAGGGTAGGTAATTCTATGGAGGGTACGTTAATGTAGGTCCCGCAGAGAGATAGGGAATGTTCCTTTCAAGTCTGTGAAATGTACTCAGACAGTGATCTATCCTGTCTGTACTGAGTGAAAATAACCATCTCGCTAGCGATAGCAGACCTCACAGGTGAGACACAATCAGTCTCATTAAAATAAAATCTGTAACTAACGCTTAAACAGATATACTAAGTATATGAAACTCGCTCGTTACGGTCTCAGGAAATCGCCATACGAGCAGCGTCAATTTCAACTTGTTGACCGCAGCCGATCACAGCCTCGTCTAGCTAAACGTTCAGGGTCGTTTGCACAGTTTAATATGTAAACCGGCCACTGATTGACTAACACTGCCTAGCGGAAGCACGTGACCGGAATGTTGTGTGCGTTGAGGTGAGGTTAAAGGGCAATCTGGTGTGAGGTAAATGCCGATTCCGTCAGATCTTAGCTGGGCTGAGATCTGATTTTAATGAGATTGGGACACAATGTACTGTTTCATTCCTTTGCCAAATCTCAAGTTTCCATCTCAAGTACTCTGAATAAAGTACTGCAGTAAAAGGAATGTCTTCATATACATTCTATATTTCACACACACAAAATTGTTAGATTATTCTATTCATAACAATAGTTAAACAAGCGATGCATACACCATAGATTTCACAAAATACCGCAAAGTGATTAGATTCTTATATTAATAACAATACTATTAATGACAAGAACACCTGGGGTACGTTCAAAGACACAAAGCGCTGAGTAAGCCGCTTAGCTAAACTGGTTCCTGTCCCATCTACGGTTCATACAACTGTTGAGACAGTGGCTAGTTTTGTAAGCCTCTTTCAAGCCACTTGCGTCTTTGAACACAACCCAGTTATTCCAAACAGATCAGATTCAATTGACGCATTATATAACAAATACTGCAAATAATTTAGCAGAATTGTTTCAATACATAAATGGAAGGTATAATGATGAGATCTCGTAACAAAAAAAGGCACATTTTGTAATGCTTGTAAAGTCTTATCTCATTCCATTTGCATAGATAAAACATTATTAAAATAGCTGCACTTGACTACATGTGAATGATGAACACAAGCCAATGGAGATACGTACGTAGATAATACATGTGGATAATGAACACCAGCCAATACAGATATGAATGAAGATAATAACAACCAATTTTCAAAATAATCATGATGTCACTTTTCGGAATGTTGCCTGCTCTAAATGGCGCTGTATATATTTTCTGAACTGGGCATAGCCTTCCTGATTCTTCTATCTTGGGCTTCATTCCCACCATTTCTGCATCATGTAGTTTTGGTTGCCTTCCCTGATGAAGCCGAACTGGGAGTAGAACTTGACAAGGGGATCTCGACACTCCAGCGAAATCTTGTAACAGCCCACCTTGACACTCAGCATTGTCATACAGTCTACCAGCCTGCAAATATATGGGTATAAATAGGAAATTAATTTCTAAAAAAGGAATTCCTATGAATCATTTATTCCCCTTACTTCATGTAAGCACTGTTTTACAATATATTTTTTTATATAATGAATGTATTGGGGGAAATAATACAACAAAAATAAAAAATAAAAATATAAAAATTCTTTACATTTTTAAAAAAAATAAAAAAATAAAAATGTGACAAATAAATACAATCAAATCTAAATATAAAATAACTAAATAGTATAATTTAAATACCTAAATAAACAAATATAAATAAATAGATAAAATAATAAATAAACAAATATAAATAAATAGATAAAATAATAAATAAACAAAAAAAACCGAACCAGTTCAGAGAGTCGTAACAAGGAGCAATGGTAGCCCTACAAGAGTCGTAGCTCTTGTCCTTGTATTATATACTATATATAGTAAGTTACGGCTCGTAATTGAACCAAGTGCATTTATTAGAAATAGAAACATTTGGACACAGCTTGTCGATGACTACTCACAGTTTCCCCAACTGTTGTCCTCTGTATGTATCATTGACCACCACATCTTCCACACGACCCCTCTGTAACCATATGAAACCATATAAAACCGTGGGATCGACCACAAATAAACTCATATAAAATCTAGTTAATGAAAATGTCATTGTTCAATAGCTTGACCATAATCATTCTACACTCTGGAACTGAACAACGTACACAATAACAATTAACTTTACATTTGATGAGAGCAATAGATTCTATGATAATATCATTGATATAAAACAGACAGAAATAATTGTTCTCTCTCGTGTCTAAGGGGCCATAATGTTTAGTAAAAATAATCAATAAATATACAGTAGCCCCGATAAGGCGCGTATCCGCGTAATTTATGCAGTAAAAATTAAGATAATACGCAGATATTAAATCTGGCAGTGAAGAAAACGCATACATAAATGATAAAATACGTGGGCTGTTTACAGTCGCGCGTATCACTTTTTTTCTTTAAAAAAAAAATAGACCTCATTTTACAGAGAATAAAAACGTATAGGTTTAATTGGAGATGACAATATCTTGATAATGATTTTCTTCCTTTTTCTTTTCTTTTAGAGTGTTCAATTGACTAGCGGACATTCGATTTTGGCCACATCCGACCAGAAATAAATGTCCGATAGTAAATGGGGCCATTACAACAACGTTTAGCTATTTGAACTATGTTAAACGCAACCTACAAGTACAACTGCTATTAATCTTCACATAATACTTCCTAAATTAATTTCTGGGAGTACCAGTATTGCAATAGTTGAAAATACTCCCTAAATCAAAATCAGGGAGTACCATACTCCCAGGTCGCAAATTTTATCTGGAGCTCTGAATATACAACTATCAGCCTGGTATAAGAATTAACATAAGGTCCTTGCACACCAGAGACGAATTTCGCAGCAACAAACTCAGCGATTTATGTTCTGAGATACGCTGCGGTGTAGATTATTAACTGTGGGTATTTAGATATATATCATCTACCTGTATATAACCTACATTTTGGGATACCGTAATCTTTGTATTAGACGAATTTCAGCATTAGAAATAAATGGCAAAACCAACTGTCCGTATTCAACTTCTCATTACATGATAAATGTGTATACTAGTATCTCTTGTATTAATGAACACAATATTTTAATTGTTTCTGGATAATTTGCAGTTTCAGACACTTTGAAAACACACATAAAATTTACAATGTAGGGCCTGTATTCTCAAAACTTTGTAAGTCCTAAGAAGTTCGTAAACCCTAGCGCACACGGGTGTATGCATTGCGCTTGCATCTGAATTCTTGCATTTATTTACGCAAGCGCGACGCAGACACCCATGTGTGCTAGGTTTAAGTACTAAGAATTTGATTAACTGGGTTTCTGCTTACGGTATGTTCATTTTTTAAGAGATTTTTTATCACTAAGAAGTTCTTAGCTAAGAAGTTTAGAAAATACGGGCCCAGATACTTTTACAAACAAAAATAAAAACTACTCACAGCAGAAGCTTGATGTATGAACTTGGTCTCCTTGACGAGTGTTGCTGTAGCTATGATTTGATTGCTTTCTGTGTTTTCTATTACTGTCACATAATAGTTCTCCGGGCAGTTCTTCATTTGCATGAAGCGAGCTGTGAATGGAACGAGTACTTAAATGTCTACCATTTTTCAATGTATTTCAATCATTATCTTTTCAACATATTTCTTACTTCTTAAATTATTATGAAGAAATTGGGTCTGCAGATCTGTAAACCAAGGAATCAAAAGAACAGTTGATCAAAGTACAAATACATACCTTCAAATTGTTCTCTAGATATATCGCCTACTTTTGTTAGAAATGTCAGCAATTGAAGAAAACCTGATGATATAAAAAATATTATCTTTTAAAAATTAATATAATTTAAAACAACACTTCAAATGTTTTTTGTTGTTGTATTTAAGCATACCGGTGATTTAAGTATGCAAGTGAATATGGAGTTTAACGTTGCTGCGGGAATTTTTCACCCACTTGCGACAATTTTAAGTACCGGTAGGTAAAATGGCTGTTATAGTCATAACCAGTTTGTAAATTATTGTTCAGACTTTTAGTACACGTTGAATGAGTAAATTATTTTTGACAATTAATATACTATATGTCTTTATAATTAATTTAATAAAAACTACCAATAAATTAGTATTGCAATAATAGACATTTACATGAGTGAACAAATGGACAATTTGTACAGATGTAATTGGGAAATATATACCAGTGAAACGTAACATGCCACAAATTAATGACCAGCTGTTGTTCACTCATCATCAATGTAACTACTGGTAATTGCACTTTATAATTAATTAAAATTTAAAAAGTTCAGTCATTCACTTTTTCGGCAGCAAAGGACAAGATGTTAGGAAACATAGCTACAATCCATTATGACCCTTCGGTAAGTAGTTTTTGTTTAAATACATAGGGCTGATATTATTATATTATTACATTCAATAATTTAATCTATACTGATTGAATACATTTTCAATGTTTCTTAGTTTGCCAGAAAAATACATTTAATATTTATCATCATGATCATCTAACATGTGTAATGTTTTGTTTTTTTCAAAATATGTCTTTGTCATTATCATTTTTTTTTTTTTTTATTTGTAGCAAAATCTTTCAACCAGACACAATTTGTTTGGAGTGACATTAATATATAGCAGTAGCCCAGATAAGGCGCATATCCGCGTAATTTACGCAGTAAAAATTGAGAAATACGCAGTTATGAAAACGCCTACATAATGATAAAATATGTGGGCTGTTTACGGTCGCGAGTATCGCTTATTTATTCATGTATTTTTAATAGACCTATCTTGATAATGTTTTTCTTCCTTTTTCTTTTCTTTTAGAATGTTCAATTAATTGACTATCGGACATTCGATTTTGGCCACATCCGACCAAAAATAAATAGTAGATAGTAAATGGGGCCATTACAACGACGTTTAGCTATTTGAACTATTAGGTTAAAAGCAACCTACGACTGCTATTAATCTTCACATAATACTCCCTAAATTAATTTCTGGGAGTACCAGTAATCGCAATATTTGAAAATACTCCCATACTCCCAGGTCGTAAATTTTATCTGGAGCTCAGCTGAATATCTGCGGAAAATATCCAACAAGCCGTCAATTTACTTAAGTCACCTCAAACTCAACACTGTCAAGTGTGACGCATACAGAATATTAGTTTTGACTTGTTTCTCACAATTTTAGAAGTGACGTCTCAGACGAACAACCACTTCAACATCTGCTGGTGTCATGGCTCAAATGACGTTTTTAGAAAGCTGTGTGAAGTTTCCATGGAATCATAGCTATTTCTAGTATTTAAATTAAAATAATGTCAGTCCTTGTTTTACATGAGCTCAGTATGTATTCTATTCTATCAGCACAAATATCCAGAAAGGCTGCTCAAATTCCAAAATGTGCTTTTGGGAAATGAGGTAAACAAGGATAATCTTAAATCTAGACCATAAACATGATAAATTTCATGTGTTTTTAGTTTTATTGTGAAAATGCAGTTTGTTCAATTCATGGTTTTGGGGGAGATTGTTCAATAGGATGTACCTGCCGCAGCCTAGAATTACCAGTCTATAAACAACTTTGTATGTAGGGTATCGTTTCTCGAAGTTCTCTTATAGCCACTATGAAACCAGCGCTCTCATAAGTGCATGATCCCCATGTATTAGAGATTTCTACGAGAGTCCTTATTGTCTCGTAGTAGATATATGAGAGCTTCGAGAAACGATACCGAGGTCTTTAAAGTTTAGTGGTTGAATCGTGTGAGCATCACATGACCATATTATAGTACACTGTAGCTGTGTTCACACGGGAGCTTGGTACCATCTTCAAACCGTCTTAAGGCCTTAATCCGAATAAACGGTTCACACGGACGTCACTTTTAACCGGTGTCAAACCCGTT
>JAUTBZ010154679.1:0-11420 GCA_032361785.1 Lepetodrilus galriftensis
TTAGCAATGTATTAGCTATCGGCAAAGAGAGTGCTATGGTCCCTTAGCGGCTAAGAGAGCTTCGAGAAACGCTACCCAGGTCTATAGTATTGTACGGAGACTTCTATAGACATGCTACCTGTGCAATTTCACGAGCAAGACACCCTATACAGCACAGGTGATGTTGGCATATCGCGGAATAGGTAAATATTAGTATCCAGCAGTATATCTTGTTGGGACATCGGGGGCCTCCGGAGTGAGAGAATACACCGGCTCGGTGATAGGGTGGCCGGTACTGCCAGGGGCGGTATTTACACTGCAGTGTTTGTACAGTACTGGATCTAGATATCAGCTCATCATGGGATAACACTGCATGCCTGGACAACAGTCAGCTTTAGATGATCCCCCCAAACATATCAAAACACTGAGAACAGAATACAGCGCAATGCACTCCACATTCCTAAGTCGCTGGCTAGCTTACACTTTGCAAACAAATTAACAATATGTTTAGGATAGAAACTTGAGGTTGTATTTGTCGAATTCTTAAAATACATTTACCCGGTAGTGTTGAAAACTTTTTGAATTCTGAAAACAAACTGAATACATTTAGCTTGACATAATTTTCAATAACTTTAATTAATGTAATATAATAATTAATGGAATTGGCATTCAAATTAAGACGCAATTTAATGTACTTAATTATCCACTAAATCATATAGTGAAAAAATAAATGAAACAAATAAAAAATAAAATTCATAATTGACACATCGAGACAGGTACATTTTTGTAAACTATAATAAACCATATTCCCTGAGATGACACTAATGATTTTACATCCCATACATCCCTTTGTAGAGTAGGTAATTAATACTGTTTGTAACTAACTGCAAGATATTACCATAATTCTTACAAAGCAAATTGAAAAATAGCATGACTAGATCTAGTACTAGTAACTGGAACTGAGAGTTTGCTCTGCTATTATTTAAAAACATTTAAAAATTAAAATAATAATTTGAAACTGAAGTCAATCTGTAAACACTTTAATGATTTTAATACTGACAAAACAACATATCCCTGACAGATCTTTATGCATTATTCTAAAAACCGTATTCTCTCTGTCCTTCAATGTAATCCATTCCTAAAAGTTCCTGTTTCATGGTAACACCTGACTCACACATTCATCAAACTAGTAATTGGGTTACAATTGGGGCTTCATGAAATATGAAACAGGACTGCACTGGCCATCTCGAGCTTGTTCCACACACAGGCCAGAGAATGCTGATATGTTCCACACAGGCCAGCCCGTCCCAGTATTCCTTTCATCACAGGCCAAATTGACCACAGCGGCCAAGATGAAAGTTGAGTTGCTTCTGACATGGGTGTTAATTTCAAGTGAAATGAATACTTTTGGATTAACTGCATGATGGATGACATGACAGATCATTTTAAATTAAATGAAGGCGAGCCAATTCAATCATGCATATCGTGAAGACTCAGAGAAAAAAAAATATTAAAAATTTGAAAATGGAATTTAATTTTAACAATTAATTACGTTTACTCATCATTTTATCTTGAATCAGTTACAATGCTGCCCAAAAAGCTATGATTCATATATAATTTTTGGCTTAATTTACAAAATAACTAACTTGTTATGACACTTTGCAGAATAGGATATTAGCTTTACAAAAAATAACAGCAAACTCAGACTGCATGACTCCTATTAGTTCTAATGTGCTTTGGATAATATTGTAGAAACACCACATGCTATTGAATTACTAACATTGTAATGCTAAAACAAGGCTGAACTTAGTGAAAAACACTTGCCATTATTATCCATGGCAAACTATTGTTAAGTGATAATCAATCAGTTAAACAATATATATAGACTAGCATGATCAATGTCCCCATATGTCACATTCACTATTTTCAAGTTGTGAAACTATTTGGTGTCTAATTTGCAGAAAAATACAATTATTGCTCCAATTATCATCTATTAGGTAATTAGCAGGCGATTTATTTAAAATATACCGTAATCCAAATCAAACACCAACGCAGAAGCGCTACAGTGAGGTTCGGGCAATAATAGGTACTGGGTGATAATAGGTCCCTAACCAATATAGTTTGTAACACTTTCAGAGAAAACAATAATCAACTACCGGTATCTGATCAAGTTATGATAATGGAAACATGCCTTTCTGATAATGTTTTCATCATGAAAAATATAAATCTAAGATGGTTATTTAAAAGGTAAATAAAATGGTAGACCGTTATCATGTTTATAAATCAGGTGGGGCCTATTCTCAAAACTTACAAAGTTTGTAAGAACGTTTCG
This sequence comes from Lepetodrilus galriftensis, assembly GCA_032361785.1. NCBI lineage: Eukaryota > Metazoa > Mollusca > Gastropoda > Lepetellida > Lepetodrilidae > Lepetodrilus > Lepetodrilus galriftensis. Next base: position 2,312 of record JAUTBZ010154679.1, read on the forward strand.
AGAATAGGCCCCCTGCAACATAAGCCTACTTCACTTTCAGCATAACATAACCTAAAGTTGTTGTCCTTCTTTCTTAAGGACATTAATGGTTTTCTTTTTAACAGGTGTACTCAAAATAATATTTCGTATAATTTCAATCCCACTAATTATCCCTAAATATTCTGCACACTATCCTTGATCATAGAGTGAGTGAGTGAATGGAGTTTAACGTCGCTGCGGGAATCTTTCACCCATTTGCGAAGATTGATCATAGAGTAAGCAATGCAGATCATATATAAAAATGATACCACCCTCCCTCACATTCCCCAGTCCTCGGACTGCGACATTACTGGTGTTAGTAATCAGTCCCAGCAATTGCAATTACTAACAACATCAAAGACGACCAACGACATACCCTCATATTAGTGCATGTTCCAGCCACTGCCAGAACGCTACTGTTAGAAATAGGGGAGATCTTGCATTGCTTTGTTTAGAAATGCAGATTGCCTGCTTCAGCCTTTTGTTAGCTGAGCATGACAAGGAAATCGGATACATCAATTGCTGCACAGAAACAATTGTCCCAACCTACCCTTTCACATCTCATGCTAAAACTGATTCGGGATAATTATACATTTTGTTTCTGTGGTTGAACCAAATTGAAAATGTTCAAGTAATTTTGTCAGCTGCCCTTTTGCAAGATAAAAAGAATCTATTATTTTATGGAGAGTCGGAGCCAGTTGTGTGTACAAAGGAAATGAATGGATAAACTTCATCTGCCGTTCATATTTGCACAAATTGACAGAACGCGAGCAACTGTCCTAGAAACATGATAGCCTGAATTTTAACCTATCATACCAAGCCATGTGAAATTAAACCAGGAAATAGATGAGTTAGTTTTTTCTCTACATCAAAGTAGAAGAAAATATACTCAGAGTTATTGACAGGGCGAAAATAAAATCTGCAATAACATCATTGTTCTTTCGACAAGTTAACTTCAAACATTCATCAAATCGTTTCTTAATACTAGCATGTTTACTATGAATACTGGAGTATATATAGGTTTGTTATTTGGATTTCAAATTAACTGTAACATCATCTAGGTAGATATGTGCAACATCAACAAAATAGAAATCATCTTTGAGTAAATAAAAATTAATATTTCACTAATTTAATTATTTGAGATGTAATGTGCTGCATTTTTCTCAAATGTCAAATTAATATGGCACATGAAAACCATAACTTAATACCAAAGTCTGTATTCACATTTAATAGATGTCATTGAACTACGGTAAAACTGAAAATCTAAACAATTACATTAACCTTCTCCCAGCTGAATAAAATCAAAGTGTTCTATTTCTGCATGTGATCAGGCAACTTAAGTCACCTTCAGCAGGGCGAGGGTTAATTGATAAAAATCTTTTTAGCAATTTTAGTGAATTTACGTAACTGTCTTTACTGTATATTTCTTTAAGCTATATTAGTTAATTGATCATAGATTTATTGCTAAATACAGATACACACAATTCAAGATTATGTGATTAGGTTTGGTGACATCCAGTGCAAATTGCTCTGTATTGCAGCAATGACGTACATTATTAGTTGGTGGGAACAATGGTCCTGACATAATGTAAATCACTGAGATTACACGCAGCTAGGTAAGTAGATGAGGAATGAGGTCAGAAGCCAAGCTAACAACTATTAAACATCATTGAAAGTCAGCTCGCAGAAAATGTCCACCGCAGATACAATCGGTCTAGATTAATTCAACAAGATTTATTTAAACCGTAGGCAGTTGCCGTAATTAAATTTCAATTATTTCTCTTTCAATAGTACAGGAGTAAACAGACTGTATTTAATTTGAAGTCTGTTGTTAATACATATATTGCCAACCACAAACATTTAAAAACAAAACAAAACAATCCATAGAAAAATGTTTAGTTATTTTCAATATACTTGGGGCACTTAATGACATAATGTATCATGGGTAAAGATAAAACCACAAGACTTTTGGATAATGGCCTATATTCAGTCCAAACGAATCAGTGATGTGACTTTATAAATCTGTGCTAGTCGTGTTATCACCTTCTCATGATATTCACGGACATTTGGACTGAAATTGAAACTGGGCTTGTATAAATGCAATAAAACAGAAAATTCCGCACCATGCTTTATGAAATACTTTGTGAAGAGGGCTCTTCAGCTTGCATTTTGTTCAACATGTTTAATCACATTGTTTTCCTTTGTCTTTAGCTTGTTAAAACATCTAGACAAGTCTGTCTGCCTCAGATTCAAAATACTTGAATATGCTGAAGAGCAGGACAAGTTTAAGAAGGATAAATGATTTTAAAATGACTGTGATTTTTTTTTTCTCTCAAATAAATTGAACACGATTTAATCAAACTGGCCTGTTCAATACAAATTTAGTGATGGTTAGAAATTTGCATTAAGCAGTTTGCCAGATGATTTTGTAATTTTCAGCTACTACAATGAACATCCCCCCCCCCCCCCCCTCCCTCTAAATTTCTATTTTGGGAAGACAGCATTTATAAATAATTTTAAAACAATTTTGTTTTAAATTATACTATTGCATTTTTTTCTTGCCGAGATTTTATTATTTTTATTTCAACAAGAAATAAATACCATATATACTATAATACAAGTATCTTGTATTTATATTACAACCTCTCTTTGGGACATTTATATCTATAAAATGAATAATTAATTTGTTCCTCCTGCAAGAACACATTTCAAATTCCTCTTAAACTAAAAGTTGTCATGGTAACACAATTCAACAGACAATTAGCCCTCAGAGGTTGAAAAAAAATCTAGACAGAATTAATAACTTCTGACAACACAGAATACTTAAAAAGCCATAAATTTTATTTGGCAGACATAGTATCAAATGCTGAATCTCATTTTGCTATCCTCATTTACATCTCAATACTTTCTAGACTGTTTGTAATGCGTAACTGTTTGCATCCATTTGTAAGTTTTGTATAACTACGGTATAGTGGTGGTAAAATGATATATGGAGGATGATATGTATTATTGGAATGATGTATCTATATTTATTTTTCTAAATTATTTTGTCAAATAATATTTATTCTATATCAACATCACATTGCACGACTACCATATATCCTATCAACTGAATAACTTTATATTGACACCATATTCCATGGTTGATAAGCCTCATAGTCTCATGTTTCTGTAAATATTTCTTTATTTCTTTATGATACGGTATATATGCACATTACTTATGTAAATACACAGGAGCAGATTTAGTAAGTTGGATAACCTTTTTTCCAATCCTTTTCTGATGAATAAAATAGGTTATCATGTTGAAAAATTATACAAAAGTACTGTGGTAACTAATATAAAAAACTATAGATTCTGAGATTAAGTCCATACAGTGAGGGGTGACTATATATACTAGGCATTATCATTGAACATGCTATTGTAGGTTCTCCTCCCTCCTTATGTACATCACCACAAGATACCAGTATGTAACTATAATCCTTTTGAAAACGGCATCAAACCACCAAACAACTTTCTCACACTCGTTTTACAGGTCCCTCACTCGGAATGCAAAACAAGGAAAGGGTGACTCATAAAATGTTGTCCATCAGTTTAATAAATCCATACATTGATACATGTGTTATCATATCATCTTTATTCATTCTCACTTCCAATCTTCCGGTATGCCAATCTCCCTGAGCTTTGATGGAATGCTTTTCCTCTGCCCGCTGACTAACTGTTTCAAATGTCACTGCTCCACATGCTTAATATTTGTATTCTACATAAAACTATTTTCTTTCATATTAAATGTTTCAATATGGATGAGAAGAGCATAACCTTTGAAGTCTTTTGTGGACTGTCGTTCTGTCAAATGATTGCATACAAAATGTATCCATGTAGCATTTTGGAAGATTAGAAGAGTCAGTTGTATATTTCTTGCAGTAGAATATTTTGAAGAAAAACAGAAAAATCAATGAAATTATAGCTGTATCCCTATCTATTTTCTATTCATATTTAAAATTAATTTGTGATTAATAATAGAAATTGTAAATTATCTGTAAAATATATATAATAAAATCTCTGCACTTCATTCAACTAGTCATTAGATGTGATTTTCTTTTTTCTAACTTTTGAGTGTTTGGGAACAAGTACATCAGTAAATAACAACCTTTGGGTGGATAAATTAAGTAGTCTCAGATAGAAATGTGTTTGTCCAGTATTTAGGTCAACCATCTGTGATAGTATGCCTTTAAAACAACACTCCATAACGTGCCGTGGAGACCTTTGTTCATAATGATCATGATCAGCCTTGGTGTTTCAGGACTAGCTGGTGATTACAGGTTTACTGCAACACTTAGTGTTACACGTTCCTCCTACCATACTGACAAGTAACAAAATAGTAACAAAATAGTCTTGAAAGCAGCTATAAACTCCAATTAATACATTCACTGTAAGAACCCCAACTAGAACACTATGCACTTTCAATGAACCAATTTCCTGACCAAGATATGTTGTGATGTCCTTGAGCCAATGTTCTAGTGTTCAAATAGCATAGCTAGGACATATCAATGCCCTAGCGTTCAAATAGCATAGTTAGGACATTGCTATAGTTAAAATAGCCTAGTTAGGACATTGCTATAGTTAAAATAGCCTAGTTAGGACATTGCTATAGTTAAAATAGCCTAGCTAGGACATTGATATAGTTAAAATAGCTAGGACATACCTCATATGTGCCTGGTCCGGGTCCTACAGACTGAATTTCCTTGAATCTCTTGTCCTTGGTGACCATCAGTCCTCCCTTCTGATTCAGCAGTAGTGCCTGGTTGTACGCTCCGGGACCTGCAGCACAAACATAGCACGTGTTACTAGACAATCATCTTACTACACAAACGTCTTACTCCATGAACATCTTACTATGTACATAAGTCAAATCACTATAAAAAATAAAAATAAAAATAAAAATAAAAAACAACATTATGTCTCATAATTCAACTCACTAGTGAATGAGTGAGTTTGTTGGTTAACATCACAGCAAGAATCATTGGCTAGTGTATTGATTTCCATGTAAAAATTAGAATAAAATGTGCATAAATTCTGCTTGAGAATAGTTCCATATGTACAAAGCAAAGAGTTCAATTGCTGTAAATATACTGTCTGAATACACTCTTGCATCTACATATGCATTGGTTATATACACACATTCTCACATAACTATAAATTAGCAGTATGTCTGATGCAAAGGTTTGAATAGCAATGCTATCCTAGATAAGCAATGATACTAAATAATGACATGTGACTTGGGGCATACATATAAGAACAAATGCAGATGAAGTTTCAATCATCTTTCTCAAATTTATTTATTTTATAACATTCCTAGTCAGCCCTTTTTCTATCATGAAAATATCAAAAGAATTATGATATTCTTTGTTTTTGGGAATGGACAATTCTTGCCTTGACAACTCCCATGTTAAATATGCCCTGAGGACACCACGTATAAATGTAACCATATTGGGAGCAAGCAGATACAGAGCAGTGATTTAGATTAATCTTACATGTAAAAGGTTAAACACGAGCATGAAAGATGTTGCTAACCATTATGTATGATTACAGTATTTTATAAAATGTATTTATGCTTCAAAGAAAAAGTGCAAGTTATTTTAATAAAAAATAACAATTAGCACATTTACTCATTTGTATTTGACTTTATTTTACAGATTTATTTGACTTATTTAAATCAAATAGACAATTGAGCAAATTGGATCAAGAGTTTATATGCTGCATGTAATTATATGGTGTGAGTTTTGTGAGGATTTAGTGGACAGTGAGTGAGTGAATATGGAGTTTAACGTCGCTACGGGAATCTTTCACCCATTTGCGACGATTTAGTGGACAGGATCTGTCTACTGATAGTAAAACCTACACCCAGACTTCTATGTCATCACTTTTAAGACTCAGAAGATGCCCTATGCAAAAGTCACAGACTGTCTAGGTCACTCAGTCAATATATTTAGCCATTTCATTTCTTGGCATTTTCAAAGTGGTAATATGTATCACATTGTCCATCACACAGTTCTATAAATCAATATCATTATCATTATCATTATTATAGTCAAAAGTTTAGCTCAGATACAAATGTCTTCAGAAATGTTTCTGGTGTTCTGTTGCATATTCCATGGTACATTACACATATATTTACGCCATTTATTGGATTAACAGCAGGAGGTAGTTTTCAATAGCTATATCTTATGCCTTATATACTATCATGCTAATTAGGTCTCTATTATTAGGCCACTTTATGTCGAGCTCGGCAGACATTCATGTTATGTCTACAGAAGACTAGGGTTATGTCTACAGCAGACTAGGGTTATGTCTGCTTGAGATAGATGGATTAGGTCATCAAATGAAGTGTTTGCTTTTGACATACCGCCATCTTGTCCCTGACATGCTAATGAAAATATTTCAAATACACTGAAATCGTGGGGGAAGGTAAAAGATATGTGGCTGGGTATGCTCTGCTGCTAATTCCCATGTGTCATCAAGAACATTTACCCACTTATATTTCCAATTCATAATTGTAGTTTTGAAGATGGTTTAGTTTTCTATATGATGAGTTTTCAAGACTTCATTTATATTTATATGGCCAGAAGGAATCTATGACCTTTCTAGAAATGACTGAAAATGTAAGTAAAATCACTCAGTATGAATCCTAAATTCCTGCAACTCAGCACATATATAAGTCAAACTGGCTTTTGTGCCAATCCTTTTGTTTCGCACAATAAAATATATTTAAACCATAAATCATGATGCAAAATTCACCACTGCTATTTATTCATTGACATAGACATTGATTCATTCTGATGAAAATGTCTTTCATTTGCAATGTTATTTATATATTTCAGTTATATGCACCATGCTTTATTGCTGAAGTCTTAGGTTAGACCTTTCATGTACTAAATTTAATTGAGATATTCATTTGAACCATTGTGAGTTCAATTTATTTATGTAACTTCCTGAATACGTGTCTGTAGGATGGCTAACAAACTTTACATTTCTTTTTGGCAAAGTGAAGTCAGCACTACACAATGTCAGCTGAAAAGACATTAGTCAAATTCTGAAAACCATAGCGTCAGTCTTGACACATCAGCAACAGTTTGGCCTGAGTTACAATTCTGATTGCTACAAGCTAATGTCCAGTCCTACTCCGGACTATCCTGCCCACTCATTTATTCAGACTAGCAAGACATAAAACTGGACCGAGCATGACTTGTATAAACAAACCTAACCATGGACCTTGTCAGTCCTAGCTTAGCCGGTCATCACAATAACACCAGTTCTACCATCTTTACTACTACAGTAGAGAGTAACCAGTCAGGGGAAGATAATCAGGGAACGATTTATGGATTACGATTTGATTGGTGTAAACAGGCATGAAGGTTATGACCATTCAGGCCAACATTAGCTGCAGCTAACTGAAGTGCATTTTGGGCTTGTCTCTTTTTGTAAGCAATGGACATGATTTATTTGTCCAATCTGTTACCAAAGTGGTATCTATGGACCATGTGACTATTGGCAGCGGCATTGAAGGGCTTCATATGTATATTGTTCATGTTGATGTTATGAGGAATACATGCATTTACAAAACATGCTTGTCTTTGAAATTAGCACAAAGTATGAATGCATACTATGAATGCACATCAATGGTAAACTTTCTGCTAATGAGACCATTCCAACAACATAGTTTAGCTTTAGAATTTGCTCATTTACTCCACAACATTTAGATGCAAACCATCATCTTAAGTCTCCCAGAGAATTTCAGTTGGTAAACAATTTGGTAGATATGCTCTATTCAAGTAATTAGACAACTATGTCATTCTAATCACGAATGTTTCTACTTCAAAACATAAAGATGATAAAGATGGTTTACTAATGATATAATTTACAAACAAATAACCTAATTGGCCTATACAACTAATATTATGGAATCAAGGTTTTGGAAAGCAATATATATTCAAAGTGGAAATATTTCACATATAAAATGACAATATAATGTTCAGCTAATACAATCTACCGGTAGTGACATCATCGTAAACATTATGTAGATCTATGTGTACTTAGTAAGGCTTTTCCAAACACTTATGCCACATGCCAAATCTGAAATGTTAAAATAAATTAAATGTATGATATATGGGCTTCAAGATGCCTGCCCCTGCTTAGTAATTTCCCTGTCACATTTATATTTAATACAACCTTTGAGACAGGTGACTCACTCTCGCTGAGGGCTAGAACACACATCATGGAGGCCGGAGTCAGCAGCCGAGACTCAGTACAACATTGCACATCAACCTCCATTTGCTGATACGAAGTAATCATGTGGGGTTGTTGCTCTTGTGATTGTAAAACTTCATATGGCCACTGTTCGTTATGTTTTTATGACCAAAGGTTTAAAAACTGACATGACTGAAATAATCTTGAAAGCAACTCCAAAGCCCAATAAAAAAAAAGTAATGGAATTGTGGAATAGGAAATGGTACCAGAAGTTGATCATCAGGCACTGGGTACATGAATTTCCAATATCCATGGATGCCAATTCAGGCCTCATCAAAGTCACAGACATTTTTACTGTAATACGGAGCCTTCGAGATTGTTATTGCCAGCCACGGTCCGGGATTTATATCAATATAAACATCAATAGGACTTCTTTGAAGAACAAGCAGGAAATAGAGATAAGTAATAAGTCCATCCAGAATCTACAAGAATTGACTCAAGCACTTAGAAAAGAATGACAGAAATTCCATTGTTACTAATCAGCACTAGTAGATTGAATATGATTCCAGAATCTACAAGAATTGACTCAAGCACTTAGAAAAGAACTACAGAAATTCCATTGTTACTAATCAGCACTAGTAGATTGAATATGATTAGGTGTCCGTTCTGTGTTGCCCAAACATTGTGGATACACAGGTAAAATAAAAATACAGAAAACTTTTCATTTATATATTGCTTGACCCCATGCAAGAACACATGCTCAAAGCACATATAACTCTCTCCCTGCTGAAGGCAACTTAACTTGCCCGATCACATGCAGAAATATAACACTTTGATTTTATTCAGC
>JAUTBZ010154690.1:0-11420 GCA_032361785.1 Lepetodrilus galriftensis
GCGCTCTCCAGCTCTATGCTGCGAGACAAATGCGTCCCAAAGAGGGACCAGTCTGCCGAAATCAGCTGTGCTGGAAGACGACTGTCAAAGCATTTAAACACACACACACACACACAGTAGAAACATTGGAAATGTATATGGCTCTTTATTTAGCTTCTTTTCGTGGCACATCCATGGATAATATCAATGCTGGCTAATGGTTTTTAGTGGACGGCGAATGCGATTTTTAGTCTCGCCGACCAATTGCACAATATCTATATGTTTTGATATTTGGAGCACCGCACACCAACCGATCGAAATCCGACGCCAACCGGTGACAGAAATCGCTAGTGTGCGGCCAGTATAAGAACACTAAACTTTAAAAATCAGTGCAAAATCCTGCTCTTGCTCCCGACTTTTGGCTGCTAGAAACATACCCTCTTTGTGTGCTTTCCTTCTCTCCCACCCACCCGATCATGACATTTTAGTGTCTTCTTAATTTCACAATGTTAACTGAACAGTTTTCACTGTTTTCACTGGCAATAGGAATATTCATTATATTGGCAGGTGACCAGTTGCCATTGGCGCTAAAATATATGTAAATCGCTATTACATGATAGAACTATTACATGATAGAACTATTACATGATAGAACTAAAAGGCATCCCTCCGCATATTCAGCAAAAGTATGAAGTGAAATAGTAATACGTTAAATATACAGAAATTTTATGCGGCGATCTACAAACTTGTAATTTTGGATCTGTTTGGGTACAAGCGGGTTCTAACGTTGTGCCAAATTTGAGTCACCTGTATTAAATATAAATTTAGTTTTCTAGTAATATAACGTACTAACGGTACCAAGCAGGGGTTTGTAACATTACCTGTCAGAAAATATATATTCTTACTTTCATCTCGAAGAGTGTGGTCTCTAAGGTATCTACTTCCTTAACAGACTCTTCGTAAGATAGAGTTAGCGCCCCGTATTTGACCTCCAGCGCCACAAGTTGGTCTTTGATCTCCTTGACCTCTTTAGTCCTTAAGTCCACTTCCTGTTCTATCCTTTTCTTCAAGTTCTCAATCTCACAGTCCTTGCCATCTATCTGTCCCTCCAGGTCTTTTACCTAGTATATTTAAAACAAACTGACGTCATAAATAAAGTAGTCTGCATATAAAAAAGTATAGCTTGTAGTTTGATGAATACTGGGATTGTAAAAGTCTGATCAAGTCTAGAAAAAATACCATTTTGCATTTTTACCGTTTTACCATGTCCGTTTTTATTATTTATATATTGTTCATATGTAATAATATATATATAGAATACTAAACGAGCTTCCGTGTGATACCAATTTTAGTGATATTTGTAGTGACTAGGTTTGGTATCTAACTAAAGAGAGGATCAACTATATATACCATCTAATTATAATAAAGCTATTATTTGCGTATGTCGATATATTATCTGATTTTGACAATTAGACTATTATTTTGACATTGTGGACGTTATTCAGTGCAATTTCAATTTTCTACAACATATTAAACTTGAAATGTTTTTCTTTTGGACGTCAGTTTAATAACATAGTTATTTCATAGTAGGCCTAGATATTAAACTTGCAACAGTAGACTAGATTACCTACAGTAACTGTTACAATTCATATCGTTTATGTACAGTATACTAGTATATAAATAATGTCTTAGAGCAAATATTTGACATGCAGTAAGAAGGTTGGTGTTTTAAAAGTACGTATTGGAAGTAAGCTATACTAGTACCTGTTTTTTTAAATCTCGGATAGTCATCCCTTTCCTCTGTGTTGGCGTTAAGTACTCATCGTAGTCAGCCTCGTTTCCATGACAATGTACCTTCTCTGTCGTCAGGCGGCTCACCACAGGTTCTTTGGTCAGGCCGTGTTGAGTACTTGAAGTACATTCAGTCAAACTACAGTCTCTTCTGAACAGTTTGGAGACGTTCTGTTCCCTGGTGTCATGACATGAAGAGTTATTAGAGTTATTAGAGTTATTAAGACAAGCAAACGCACTGTGCTCCGCGTGCTCGGAAACTGGTGGCTTCGTCTTCACCGGAAGTCTAGAAGCGGCTTTCTTCGGTTTGCAGTTTTCTGTTTCCATCTGTCGTACATTGTGGTCGTCTGCGTCCAAGCTGTCAGTTAAACTGCTGCTGGAATGTGATCGTCCACAGTCCTGAAATGTCTCGTCCTCGTCCGTGCTTCTCACCACAACCTTGCAAGCTGTATTATTATTTTCCATTTCAGTACTTTGTTGTGTAGCCCGAGATGGTACGTGTAAATGTGTCCAAGTAGCCTACTACAAGAATAAGAAGAACAACAATAGCACACTGATACAGTCCCATTACAATCATAGTCCTCTGTAAAACATTACAGTAAGCATAAACAAATCAGGAAATAACATTGTGGGTTTTATTTCTATGGATACCAGGAAACCGTACTTTGTTATGCCTACATTTGGATATTTTCGCTAGCATCCCACCCCAGTAGATAAAGTGTGTTAAATATATTAACTTAAGGTAGAGGACCGAGATAAGTGTTTACTCTTCTGTCTAATCCCAATGAATGTATGTCAATAAAATATGTTGAAATCAAAATCCCATTGCTTCCTACGGGCCTGTATTTGTAATTGGGACTACATATTACAAATATAGAGCTACCACTGATGCTTACCGAAATAGTGCAGGGGGAAATGTCATAATTAGAGCACCCAATTTCCAAATATTTTCCCCGAACATGTTTGCCCCAAAGGAGAAAAAAGGTTAGCTATGGCCCTGGTAAGTTACACACATAATCTGATAATGTTAACTACTGTAATCGGATTCATGCTGGTGCCGAATACTTACCTTGTTTACGGCTGCTTACCCAGTGGTTTCAAGAGAGCTGTCCTTACCATACTAGTTACTGGTATATGGTAGTTTTCCAGTTTCTACAAACAGTACGTTCCACGCTATTTATCGCAACAAAAAGAGAGAAGAAAAGCATGAAGTGTTCCGCGTTTCAAAATAAGCAAACTGTTGACTAGGAATGAAAATGTCACCGTTGTGAACTTGACACGTGGTATCTCACGTGACATCGTCGCAGCATATGTGACCATATGCCCATATCGGCCTACTGCAATATTGACATTCCTTCCAAATCATAATAATCGATGCTTATGCTATTATTTATTGGCACACCTGTATGATTGTCATTTCGTAAGTTGTACTGTAGCAGACGCATATATCCACTACTACTCAAAACTAAGAGGGGAGTTTATTTGTGCAAGAAGACATATAGATTTTACTCAAATTTGCCAGCATATTCCTTATAGAGCGACATTTTCTGAAAATCCGACTAGTCTAATAGGCTACATAGGCCTCGTATAGTAGATAAGACTTAGGTCTACTTTGATATCGTTGTTATCGTACGAGTTGATAATCGAAACGTAAATACTATAAGTTACCAGCGTGATTTATGGGATGTACGAGTTTTTACAAGCTGAAACTTCTCGTACGGTAAAACTGATAAAGCCTCGCACAATATCAGTTTTACCAACTACTCGTTTACGTCAGTATTAAATGACCACTCATGTATATATGTTATCCACGTGATCATAGTTTTTCGGTTGGATTCATGTCTGACCAAACTTGTTCAGCTACTCTTATTCCTATTCTCACTCTACTTTTACTCTTATTCTCACTCTACTATTATGCTCACTCTACTTCTATTCTCACTCTACTGCTGTTATTCCCACTCTACTATTATTCTCACTATACTCTTATTCTCACTCTACTATTTTTTCCAATATATTCTTACTCTTATTCTCACTCTACTGCTGTTATTCTCACTCTACTCTTATTCCTATTTCCACTCTACTCTACTCTTATTCTCACTCTACTGTTATTCTCAATCTACTCTTATTGTTATTCTCACTCTACTAGTATCAGTCTACTCTATTACCACTCTAATTCTCTACTCTTATTGTCACTCTACTGCTGTTATTCTCACGCTACTGTTGTTATTTTCACTCGACTTATTCCTATTCCCACTCTACTTTCACTCTCACGCTACTCTTATTCCCATTCTACGCTTACTTTTATTCTCACTCTACTATTATTCCCACTCTATTCTTACTTTTATTCTCACTCGACTATTATTCCAACTCTACTCTTACTTGTATTCTCACTCTATTATTATTCTCACTCTACTCCCCACTCTACTCTACTCTTATTCTCACTCTACTAGTCTCACTCTACTGCTGTCACTCCCACTCTACTATTATTCTCACTCTACTCTACTCTTATTCTGACTCTACTGCTGTTATTCCAATGTACTCTTATTGCCACTCTACTCTACTCTTATTCTTATTCTCACTCTACTGCTATTCTCAATGTACTCTTATTCCCACTCTACTCTTGTTATTCCCACTCTACTCTACTCTTATTCCCACTCTAGTGTTATTCTCAATGTACTCTTATTCCCACTCTACTTTTATTGTTATTCTCACTCTACTATATTATCAGTATATTCTTATTACCACTCAATTTCTCTACTCTTATTGTCACTCTACTATTATTCTCACTATACTCTTATACCCTACTCCTATTCTTATTATCACTGTACTCCCCACTCTACTCTACTCTTATTCTCACTCTACACTCATTCTCACTCTACTCTTATACTCACTCTACACAGCATACTCTTATTCTCACTCTACACAGCATACTCTTATTCTCACTCAGAGCGAGTATGCATTTTCTGCTGTTTTTTAAAAGACTGCAATAATCTCGCTATGCCAAAACGAGTTCAGAGTTCACAAAGCTGACCTTTGCCCTTCAGCAGGTCGGTAGTTCTATTTGCTGGCAGTTCCTGACATATGTGCGAGACCCCAGCCTTGCCTTATACCATCATCACCTTCTTCCCAAATAGTCTTCCTCACCAGAACGTATGTAAAATATATAAAATCACCAGTACGTGAAGAAAATTAATCGAATATGTAAAAAGAAATTAGAAAATTACAAATGCTTGCTTGAAATACGTCTCGAATGAAAAGATAGTATAAGATACATAACACTTTATTTTCTCATATAGAACTGCAACGATCGTCATGATTATAATCGTCCAAAATGGAACTAAACATTTCATCAATCGAGGTCAGGCGAATCCATTTGACACATTCGGTGCGATTTATTTTAAACCTATATATAAGAATACGGGTAACCTTTTTACATATTATACAGATATGCAATATTTTACAATCACGGGTGTTCTTTCCTTTTTACGTTTATGGGTAATTGTATACTTGCCGGTGATTTTACAAACTCTACATGATTTACAGTCTAGTTCATGGGCTAACAACAAGTAACAAGATCATCAAGTACATCAACATTTATTCACCATGATCAATTCATGAATACAATTAAAACACATCAAGATACATTTTGGTGTTGACATAGCTAATACAGTGTTCAATATTCCGATATTCTACACAGCAAAAGTACACTTGGAGATACATGGAGACGACAAAAAGAGAGAGTGATGTATTGTTGTACGACACAGCGGGAATAGTTCACCAATACACAACAAGACAGCAAAAAAAAAACGTAGACAGAATGTCATACTGCAGAATAGCTACAAAATAATTCTGAGACCCATGCAATGAAAACAATTCCGAGATCTATAAAATCAAAAGGTAAACAGCAATTATATGGCTTGTGACAGCAACTAAACAAGTACATACAAGTAATAGAATCAGATGCAATTGTGTATTTGAAGCTAGAATTAGATTGGAAAAAACACACACCTAAACTGAGGAAGTATACTGAACTAAAAAAGAAACTTCATTTGGACTAAACGAGACTGAAACTAATTAAAGAAGGTAATGAACTGCAATTTGCTGTTATGTTCATTCTTTGAGCTTAAATGACCAAACAGCTTTATTTCTCCACACATTTATGTAGGTAAACACTCACAAAGTGATGGTGAGTTGACGTAAAAAAAAATGACCTGTGTATGGAAGCGTCTAGCACCAACACATGCAGAGTGCGACCGATTCATAATTTGTGGGGCGATTGCACAAATGACGCAACAGTATTTTGTCCAGCATCCATACGTGACATCATTAGCGTCGCACCTGATCGTGCATCATCTACTGTTAGTTCTTATCTGAACACATGTCCTTAGAGCCTTTGTGCTGCAATAAAACGTTCGCACTACATACGCTTGTAGATACTATACACATTCTTAAATCGTTGTTTTTAATTTATATGTTTTTCTGTGTGCACCTGTGCTCTCACGTGATCTGCACGCACACTTATCCATAATATGCGCACCATTCTTGTGAGGAACTCTAATAAAAATCAAGTTTCTTTTTTTGTGTGTTCAGTATATCTATAAGAACTTCAACATACATAGTATTACATACACTGTACAACTACATTTTCCAACACAATCTGTACTTCTTATAATAATAATAATCAATAAATACAATTATTCTCAATATATAAAACATGTCATACATAAATGAAATTCGGCAGTCTGTGTGATACAATCAACAATAACATAACAAATGCTTCTTAGCAAACATGGCAATGACTACTGGGAATATAAAATGATTAAAACGAACTGAGTTTTCAATAGGGTTATCTCCCGTAGTGAGAAGGTGCATGAAAGATGTTTATACAAACTTTCAATGTTTACCCTTAATTGTCAAATGTTTAGCCATAAACCACTGATTTCCAAAATAATGACATCAAATGAATATAACTTATTGTGCACACACACACACAAACAAAGGGAGAAATAAAAAGAAAACTAATACAATATACTTGTCCTTCCTGAGGCCCATCTCAAACCATGAACTACCTCAATCTCCAAGTATTAAATGACATACTATCACAGATATGTATGGTTGTTTTGGACTAGTTCTTAGCTATAACTGCAAAGTACATTCACTTGACATACATAACATGTTGTTTTTACCACAGTACTTCCAAAAAGCTTTCCACCGCTGTGTGGTCGACACATACCACTGCAATCACACGATAGACAACTGCTTCTTTATATATCATGAATATGATACAGCAAAAACATACGACCATATTCAGGTCGTCTATAGAGGGGTTGCATTGGAGATTTGTCAAACACACAGCAGTGGAAAGGTTTTTGGAAGTACGAACATGATTTTATGTATGTCAAGTGAATATACTTTGCAGTTGTAGCTAAGAACTAGTCCAAAACAACCATAAATATCTATGATAGTATGCCTTTAAATGTACTCTTATCAAAGATGCTTTACAATATTTACACTGTATTTGGATAATACACAGCTGACAGAGTGGACAGGTATTGTTCAATCTTACAATTTGATAGGGGAAGGTTTTTTTTATCAAAGCATGACAAATGGTCTGAAAGAATCGTGATCAATCGACACCTGTGGTAAAGCAACTTTAAAGAAGAGGAAGGAATAACTATCCAAACTGCTAGACAAAGTAAATGTGATGGAGTTGACTACTAGTATAATGTTGTATGTATACAGAGGTTCTAACCTCACCCAAACATTATCTAATATTTCTTTAAAAAACCATTCATATACCCTGTACTAGTAAACATGTCATTAGATTAGCCAAAAATTATGATAGTAAAATGTAATAACTAATAAGATGGAGATTCCTTGTCTAAGTGGATTGGATACTTTGAGAAAAACAACATTGAACATTCTAATTACATGTATTACACAAATCCAGTAAACATACCTCATATACATAACATACCTCATACACTAGTACAATAGTTAATCTAAAATTATCACTTTGCTGAAAATACGTATTGGTAATTACAAGTAAATTGATTGGGCCTTGTATACAAAACATCAACATTTTATGATTGCACTCATATTACTATAGTATATCAATACAATGTTCACAAAAAGATTGATTTTTTCCCCAGAGATTGTAAACAGATCTGAAACGTCCTTAGACAAATCTTACCAGCTCAAATACTTAATAAAGATAATACAACTTGAAATGTCAATAGACCTGGCCTGTATTTTCTCTTCCAACACTGCTTTATTAGAGTGTGGTGTCCTTACAGATTACTTATTGAAGGCAAATATCACATACTGCCCGCTCAAAAAACTGCACAGGAATCTATTGAGTAAATACTGAGTAAATACATGCCCAAACTGCATTGAGATGCTGAATAGATGAGAAGTCTGTGAATATTCAAAGATTCCCCAGAAATATATCAATGCAATGGTTTAACATCTAACGGAAGACACTATACAAGATGCACCATTGATAATATGACTAGCATGAGGGTAGTGCAACTATTGATGCACCTTAGTTTCTGGTCTTTGAACTGTCGCAGACAAATAAAGCTATATGGTGAAATATCGGCTAATACTTACAGGTGTAAAATACATCCAGTGAATACCACGTCGTGCACTTGATGACTGAAGTTCTCCACCCAGTCTGTGCCGTGGCCAAAACATATACTGGTTGGGGGCATATTATCGCCTAAAATATGAACGTTTTCCTGGATATCTTTCTAAATATGTATATCAACATTATACTTACTATAGCACATGTATAGCTATAGGGTGACATTATAGTGGTATATTCAAAGTTATCTTCGCCGCTTCGGTTATAGCCTTTACAATAGGCCTTTTTACGCAACTGACAGGACCTATTATCGCCCCCATAAAACAGGACAGGATGCGTAATCTTCTGGTGAAATCAATTGATCTTAAATTGGCATTTACCAATATATAAACCATACCTAATGCATGCCTGGATGTAAAAAGTTTAACCACGTATTATAAAAACACACCGTTTGTTTTGCTTAATGATGTATTTTTGATCTAAATGACAAACTATGGTGGCGAGCAATATTGCTGTACATCGAGTAATGCTCTAGATATTGAGGGAAATTGTGCTACGCCATAACTACACGAAAGGACTTTAAACAAAAGACATGTCATTTTCAATTTTATGCAGGTGTTGAAGCTAATTGGTGTTAATTTGAAATAAAATACTATTTTTGCTCCAATTATCATCTATTGGTAATTAGTATGTGCTCTTTATTTAAAATATGCCATAATCTAAATCAATCACGAACACGGAAGCGCTACAGCGGAGGGTAGGCGATAATAGGTCCTGGTCGATAATAGGCCCCCAACCAGTACTTGTAATACAAATATGCTTGTAACAGGCCTACATCGTACTCACACAATACAACATATGTCTAATCTAATATAGTTTGCATTTTCCATAAAGATATGGTAATACGTAATTTAAAACAAAAGTATGCATAACAGTCATTGGTATTTTTAGTTCTACGTTCGTCAGTTCATCGAGATAATAGACTGAGGATGCCACGCACAGGAAGCTGGCAATATTCAGCAACAAATCCTCAGAAATGACCGGGCAACTAACTACAGACTGAAATATATTCAAACTCTTCAAAAAGCTTTACTAACAGTGACACCCTACTTGTGTGTGTTGACGCTGATCTGCATTAAAAGCTATGTTTGAAAGCGGATGCAATGGTGGGCAGAGCGGAGAGGATAAGCATCTGTGGCTATGCAGTGAATACACCCAAAGCACCAGCTGTTTACTTGCTTGCTAGCCTTCTGAAATCAAGCCAAGATGAAATGGTGAGTTGCGATTGATCCAACAATTCATGCATTTGAACGTGGGAGTGTCTATGGACATGCTTAGACATGGCCAAGACTACATCTATGGGTAGTAGGCTTAACTCTTGCATGATGGAGCTCAAAACTTTACACTAACTCAGTATTTGGAATCTGCATAGACCTAACTTTTATACGTGATATAAAATAATACTAAGTGACGAACATTGTTTAAATTTGATCAATAATAAAACCACCTGTAAGAAGACATTCTGTAGGCTGTATGGGCTTTCATTTAATAGTAATCATGATTCATTACATACATGTCAGAAGTCACTAATAAAATAAAGATTTTACTTTTCTTGGTGATATAAATAAATTATAATTATATATTACTGCATAACAAACACTGAGAGAGAAAAAAAGAGGATATTTTAATATGATATAACAGCAAAAAAATATTGACAACAACACAGAAGCTTTTAGAGCTGAACATATAATTTGGCAGGACATATATTGAGTAAACATTATTTCATGTACAGGGGCGAGGTGGGAGAGACAACACTGTCGGGTAAGCAAAGTGCATCAGCATGTGCAAAGTCAGCAATTAGTATTTTCTGTCTTTCGAACGTCGCCCCTCTACATAAAATAATATTATAAAACTAAAAATAATTCACTCAAGTCTTTCGCTTTGCATGCTTTGTATGTAAATGCCCTTCTTGCACTATGCTGGATTTCTGCAATATCATCCAGCCTTATCTATTGGCAGTATATACACAGAATTGGCAGGAATAACGCACATAGTATACAGAAAAGCAGGGGTATCGGCAATGAATATAAATGCATCTTAGAAATAAGAGTACCGGGTGCAGTATGTGGTCAGCGGATTAGAATACCTATGCTATGTTAGTTCTGCTTGTAGGCAATACATCTGCTTAATGCGGGGTTGAACACAGTGCCGATTATGGCTCCCGTTTGAGATCCGACAGTGCTACGACATGAAAAGCGAAAACGTCGGGTTACTATCCTTAATGATCTGGAATGTCCTATCATTGTCTGAACTCAGTCCTACGAATTATGTCACAACTGGCCGGACTCACAGACACGGTAGATGCAGCACCCTCACTGGGCTGGGATTGATGTTAGTTAGATGTATAATGTTTTATGTTAATGCTCAATATGATTATCACATTCTTTTTAACATTGTGGAAAAACATTGGGCTTGCATACATACAAGCTCCTTTAGAAAAGAGAAAAATACAACGAATATATTATCAAGATCAGATATTATACCCCTATTCCGGTCTCTTTGTCATGGTTTCTTTTGTTCTAAGTGTGGGTGTATATCTGGATAAACCTCCACTCAGAGAAAGTGTAGGTAATATCAGAAATGAACCTACACTTTTTCAAAGCATTAATTCGTTCATTTCGGAGAAAGTGTACGAATATCGGAAATACACGTACTTTCCCTTCATAGAGTTGTACACATGGGCCCGAACCTGGGCTCGAACCAGTCTGGTGATCAAAACATAATCTTGATTCCACAGTCGCTACGACGGGACCAAATAGCTGACTGACTGAGTGAGTGAATTATTGTTTTACGTCACAGCGCGAATCTTTCAGCCATAGGTGAGGACCTGACTGAAGATAGAACCATTCGTTTATCTAGTTATGCCTGATTCAACAAATCCATGTGCTACAACAAATCCATGTGCAGCACGAAATAATAGTTGATCCAAAAGCATAAACAGTTGATGAGGGTCCCCATGGGTGATCTGTCGGGTCGTTGATCTATTACAACTTACACTATGTTA
>JAUTBZ010154701.1:0-11419 GCA_032361785.1 Lepetodrilus galriftensis
TCTAGCTGTTCTGTCTGTACTTTCTGTCCGACGCATGAGCAGTTACACTATGCGGTGTTGATCCTTGGTAACTGCGCATGCGTCGGACAGAAAGTACAGACAGAACAGATAGAAAGGAGCAGCCCCAGACCAGAAATGGTTCCCCATGCTACTGGTTTTCTGGTAAGAAATAAAGGATTTAGAAATGTCTTCAAGAAGCGGGTTAATAGAATGGACAGGTTCTTCTCGTGTTCTTACCAAGAGATGATCAGCTAAACAGGGTTTAACATGGAACAACCAATGCTGGTTTAACATATACAGCCACTGCTGGACAGAACATAGACAGCTAATGCTGGACAGAACATAGACAGCTAATGCTGGACAGAACATAGACAGCTAATGCTGGACAGAACATACACAGTCAATGCCGGAAAGAACATTGCCGTGAATAGTGACAACGACGCAGAATGATGGTCAACGCTCTAGTTGATATCTCATGCCGCAGTCACTCGACTGTATCTATTACAACAATCAAGTCTTTGCTGATCACAATTGCGTTAGACAGAATGGACAATCACAGAAAGCCTAGAATCAGTTTCAAGAATGGAAGCACCACAACGAGGGACATCACAGATGGCGAAACACTGGACAGCAGGATATTGCCACGCGTAGATACAATGCAGTAATATCCGTTAGTGCCGAGGCGTTACTCTCCGGCTTGTATAAACATAGCTGTGGAATGGTCAGTTTAATTACTATTCTGAGTTACTCACCTTCATACTGCAGACAATACAAGTGTTGGGTTTTAATTGGTTTGTATTTGCTATGTGACGGTTTCCCCCACAATGACATCTCAATGAGCGTGCTACGATCTGATTATAATGGGATTTGAAGCCATAACAACTATGATTGCTTTTCTAAGAGACAAGTAGATACATACTGTCATACAGATTACACTTTTATTTAAACATACATAGTTTAATCGTCAGAAAAGGATTGGGAAAAAATTAACAAACTTTACAAACTTACTAATTCCGCTCCTTGGGATGACTGGGCATATAGATGACTGACAATGGTGAACTAAATGTGATGACTTTGAAATGGGCTAGATTAGAAACGTACCATTCCTCATTTTGAGAGAGTCCTATACTCGTTGCATTAATTGCACTATGTCTGGGTAGTTGCATTATGCATATCGATGTAATTCTCATTCTAAATAGCCATCAACCCTGGGACACAAATGTTTCCGTTCCTGCCGTAAACGGGGTGTTCTCATGAACGTGATTATCGCAAGTTTGTATACCTACACCTCTACGCTAATGTACTGGCTCACGATCTCTCTGACTGACTGGAGACAGAGAAGGTTCTTCAGCACTGTGAGCAGATCGATGTCCGCACTGGAGGGATGGCAGCAGCAGCAGCAACGTATGACTGAAGGTAAGCTAGGTTGTGACTGGGGGTAGTGTAGTCTGTATCTGGTCAGTGCCTGGATGTAGTGTGGTCTGTGACTGGAGGTAGTGTGGTCTGTGACTGGAGGTAGTGTGGTCTGTGACTGGAGGTAGTGTGATCTGTGACTAGATCATCTGGATGTTGTGTGGTCTGTCATTGGACATCTCGTCGGATCAGGTGAGACTCGCTGTTTAAGAAGGATGCTCAGCTGAACGTGGAGTTTATCTTGTTCTAGAAGGTGACAGGTGTTTACAGGTAGGCAGACACTGTTAGTTATCTTCAGGGTATAGGTACGGTACAGCATACATTCAACATAATAGGGGTAACATTTTCACATTTCGATCTATCTCCAAGTTCGTTTATGTTTATGTGTTGAGCATGTTTCCTGCATCAGTAGTTACGTTTGGATTTCTATTTGTGTTTATAAAATATATAAAGATTTATAAATTCTTTAAAAGTTAGTATTAATTCAAATCTTCATTTAAATTTTTTTTATACTAGCTAGTTTACATTTTACACTTTTTATATTATCATACGATATGAAGAAAATGTATAACCCTTTACAACGTGTACATATCCAATTGAATATAATTTTTGCTTGAAGATCTCATTCATTAATCCAATTGATAAAGATCAAATAGTTCCGTATTTCAATTTTATGGGAACGGATTTTGGTTGTTTGAAAATTGCTACTGGCTTCCGTGTTTACTAAACACAATACTCATTCTGAAAGTGAACATCGCGCTTGATGTCGGTATTAAGATCAATGTAACGGATATTTGTCAATTACTTCGGAATCTCGTACACGGATTAAACTGACATTTACCTCCCAGCATTGCATGGATACAGCTACAGAGTTAGGGGCTGCTCCTTTCTAGTTGTTCTGTCTATACTTTCTGTCCGACGCATGCACAGTTACACTAGTATACAATCTGTATAAACATGTAAACTACTAAACTAGTTCTTTCATGACGACGTTATTACTGGGCATTACTCTAGTGTCCGCTTACTTGTCTGCGTGTAACGGTGTGGCTTATAAAAACATGTTCCAAGTTCAATTGACAAATGACTGTAGAATTGTCTGGGTCAACTCCGACATACATAATGTGTTTGAACTAACAATTGGAATGATCAAACGATAACATATATCTGCGAGAACCGTGATCGTAGGAAAACGTTAACAGGATACGATCTACTGTAGGCCTATACAGGGTATTAGCCGTACGCCTTACCTATAATTTGATTATGCGCCACTCTCTGTGTTGCTAATGTGGTCCTATTTAGCATCCGTTCCAATGAGTCTAACGGGTCCCGAGTTTGTCTAATAATCCTAGTCGACATTTTGCACTGTCAACCAGTTAACCAACGGAAGGTAGCTTATTACTGTACAAAGCACCTGTGGCAGGCAACGATATAAGCCCTACGCCGTGATGAATGACATCCGGAAGTTTACGGTTGCCTGGAGCCATGACGCTTTGTGGAAATACTATACCCGTAACGACACCTGTCCTAGGCATATTTTTTTCTGGGATATATTACCTTCAGAGGAATATTTAGAAGTACTATAATCTACTTCCGTGATAATTGATTTAATAACATAAACATTATAATCTAATGTATCTAATGTATAGCTGTGATGCTTCCTTCAGATGGCATCATTCAAATAACTGTAGGTTGTTAGCTCACAGGACTTTGAATTTTGGGTGATTGGATTGCGGTCACACATAAATAATTAATAATAATTTCCAAACAGTAATGATACAGAATGCTTTGACACGATAAAAACAGGCATACACTCACGGTCAAACGTGATTTACCTGAAATTAAGTATGTAAGCCTACATTTAATTTGTTTAAACAAGTATATTTAGAAAACAAGCTACATTGTCCGCATTTAACACTGGGTTTTAATCATTGTTTTTCTTCATATTTTCGTTTAAAATAAAACACTATCGCCAGATAATCAAAAGTGAGAAATTTGAAATCGTTATCTGTCCTCTGAGTGAGTCAATGCATAAAACATTTATTAATAGGCTCCGTGTACACTGGCAACATTCAGACATTTTAGCAACACATGTATAGAGAACCAAGCACTATAAGCCTACTTGTGATACCGGGAAATATATTGTCTGCTTTCATAAACTATTAATAGTACCTGTTACATTACTCAGTCCTAGCAATCCAGCAAACCACTGACTGTATGTCAGTATGAACCAAGCAAGATGTGAAATGTCATCTCTAGGCCGTGCAATGAGTCGAAGTGATCGTCCTTTCCGAGGAATGAAAGTCATTATAAGCAATTGGGTCACAAGTGTACTGATTGAGGATTTTATTTTTCAATCGTTATTTGTTTTATCATGGGATAAATGCGCAATTAAAAGGTAGGAACCAGTTTAACAATCTTAGGTTTCCTTTCACTTATATTTCGCGAAGTCTTATCTGATCAAATACCGGGTACTAGAGGATATCGATCTGTGAGGTTATTTTATTGCATAAGTACAGACTTGTCCTTGTATCGTGCAATATATTGTTGTCTTCTATTTATTTCAATGTTGTTATGGGATTTATTTGCATTTTTTTCCGAGACGAAAAGAAAAGTAGAATAAATTATGTTGTAGTCGTTTGATGTGAACTTGTTGTGTGGAGAATACTGCTGATGTAAATTCTCTCAAACTCTCGCGATACTCAAAACGAGATTTCAATCCTCAAACATGGCGACTAGTGTAGACGCTGATTTTCCCGTTGAAGGCATTTTGCCTAAGAAAGAGACTGGATCATCGGTCTTCCTGACTAAATACCCTGACTACGATGGCAGAGGCGTGGTCATTGCTATTCTAGATACCGGGGTTGATCCTGGGGCTCCTGGGTTGCAGGTGCGATATCTAATGTATTGACCTGTGACTGGGTGGTTCGGTTCGGAAACATGTCATCGAAACTTCGGCTCGGCTTAGCGATTTCGTGATCCGTCATGCAATCGAGGATCAGTATGATGAATGGCGTTTAATGAAATAATGTACAGATATCATACAGCTAAGGCTGTAAAGATTTCGATCAAACCTCGGAGTAGAATAAATTTACAGAAAGATTCATCATTATCAACTTGGCCGACTTTTCTGAGTTTTCATTAGGCCATGTTTATCATTTATGTCGGACATTGTCCTCTGTAGAATCGTATGCTACGATAAAGATCTACGCTATATATAACAACAGAGGCCATATCGGCTGTACAGCCATGATGGTACGCGCATCCTGACGTAAATTGGAATCGTCCGTGAATATTGCTCTTTCTGAATACGTGAACATAATTAGTGTGTCTCTAAAGACAAACCAGAAGTAGCAAAGACAAACTGGTGAACAGGACATATATGCGCATGCAGCGCATCTCTTTACCCATTAGCTGATCTTTAGTGACCTGAGTATCGTTTCTCAAAGCTCTCTTAGTCGCTAAGGGACCATATCGCTCTCTTTGCCGATAGCTAATGCATTGCTAAGAGAGTGCTATGGTCCCTTAGTGGATAAGAGAGCTTCAAGAAACCATACCCTGACCGTTAAAAGAGGATCAGAATGCCAGTTTGTCTGTGCTACCTTCTGGTTTGTGTGCATGTGTAGTGATTGGGAGCAAGTGTTGAGCTTGTCTTTAGAGACACGCTAATTATGTTCACAGATTCATTCATTCAGTCGTTGAGATATTCCCGCCACGACGTTAAACATTAATTCAATCAATCAATAATAAATCATTCATTCGACCTAATCAAATTAACAATTTCGCCTAAACCTAAAAAGATGCGAAAATGTGCTATCTGATCACTTCATAATATGCACCCTTTGTATACATGCAATGTCTGTATTCTCGTAAACATCTGCAATGCACAATAAAAAGACTGTTGCAGGTACAACAAAGTGTCTTATGTGAATGTGTTTAGGATAGCAATTTATATCTATGGGATCGATAAAGGAAATTTACCATATTTCCAGGAGACAAGTGATGGTCGTCCAAAGATCATCGACATTGTGGATGCTACCGGCTCTGGCGATGTGGATACTTCCCAGGTTGTTGAGGCAGTCGATGGGGAGATAACTGGACTTACGGACAGAATACTAAAGGTATAATCCCACCAGTCTCTACACAAAATCATCATGTATGGGTGACAGATTCATACAGTGATGTAAATGATGTTTTCACATAAAATCCATCAAGTATTATTTTTTATCATGGATTTTCCAACATAATTTATCATGATATTAAATATAACTGGCTTGTGAATGATGTAACTGACCTTTGTATTACAGATACCTACATCATGGCCAAATCCATCAGGCAAGTTTCACATTGGCGTGAAGAACGCGTACGATCTGTTCCCGAAAAGCCTGAAGGAACGGATGACGCGGGAGAGACGAGAACAGAACTGGGACCCGCACCACCGTGCCGGTGTCGCCGATGTTGTGAAGAAGCTGGAGGAGTGGGACTCTAAGTCCACCGCCAACATAGTTAGCACAGCTCCTTACAATCTCAAAACTACTACCCAGTGGTGGGGGCCTATTCTCGAAACTTCTAACCAACTTCTTAGCCTAAAAACAGTTTGTAGCCGTACTATGAGAATCGTTACGAACTGTTCTTAGGTGAAGAACTTTGTAAGGATATTTCAAGAATGGGCACCCAGTTATTTTAAAAATTGATAACCATTCATGCAAAACTACAACTTGGATAATATTCTTAGAACATGAATGTCACTGAAAGTGGAATGAGCGCTTTGAGTCTAAACTCACAGTCAAAGATTTAATGCTGCATTGAAGGATGGTATTTTAAAATTTAATGTATGCTGTTTGTTTTTCAGGAAGATAAACTTGCCAAGGAGGATCTTCAAGCTCAGGCTGACATTCTGCAGAATCTGGACAAGAAGTACTCCGACTGCGGCCCTGTGTATGACTGCGTCGTCTTCCATGATGGAAATACATGGAGGTTTGTACTGTACACTCTTTGTCTAAATTACTGCGGGGGCGGGTGGTAGCGCTGGGGGTGTTGGTAGCGCAATGGTAGAACATTTGGACTTTAGATGTGAACAAATCTTGAAAGCACCTCTAAACACCAATTTACAAAATAATGATAATAATTACTGTCGACAGTAGCATTAATCCCAGGATGACTGATGCGAGCAATGTGTTATTTTCCATGTTCAGGGCCTGTGTGGACACCAGTGAGCATGGTGATCTGGCCAGCTGTAAGGTTTTAGCCAGCTACAATGAAGAAATGGAAAGTGGTAGACTTAGTATGGCAGGTAAAGTACATTATTATCTCCCTTAGCACAATATTATCTCCCCTTATTTGGAATCCATCTTATAGCTGCACATTAGATATCTGAAAGTGTTTTAATATTAGTTTTTCTCAGATATTCCTTGTATTTATTACTTGATTTATATGTGTGCACTGTTTTTATATGTATTTGTTTAAATTATTTTCTTTTTTCTCTCCCAGATATGATGAACTACACTGTCAATATTTACAATGATGGCAATGTACTGGAGGTTGTCACAAATGCAGGTAAACTCAAAATGTTAAATAGTCCGATCTTGCTGGCGTATAAAATAGAATGAGCTTCATTATCAAGGATGTCATGTATGGGTGAAAGATGTGTGCTGTCACGTAAAACAATAACTCACTCGTTCACTCATTTGCAATGCTAGCAATGCAATTTGAATGTTACGTGTAAAGTGGTCAATGTGGCAAAACTGCCTTCCAGAGCTAATCCTTTGACCATCCGGTATTCAAACAAATTAAATTATTGCCCGTCAGGTTCCCACGGCACCCACGTGGCGTGTATAGCCGCGGGCAACTTCCCAGACAGTCCTGAGAGGAACGGGCTGGCTCCGGGGGCTCAGATCGTCGCCATTAAAGTCGGCGACGCCAGGCTGGGTTCCATGGAAACCGGAACGTCGCTTGTCAGAGCCGTGAGTACATTGCAGCTTTCTAGAGTCCTCCTTGAATATTACTGTCATTTCCTACAGCTTCTGCCTGAGGCCTGGTCAGGAAGGCGCGAACCTGCGAGTACACGCGTGAAATCGCCTTGGAATCCTTCATATGTGACGTCGCCCGATAACTCTCGTAAAATCGCCCTTCTGAACAGGCCTCTGGACCCTGGCCTATTAGGGTAGTAACCAAAGTGTTGTTCATTTCAAATTCTTGTTATTGTTCTTTCAAACATGAATATGTTTTATATGTTTTCTGAGTCACAGTCTAGGATTATGAACGTTTCAACCAACAGCTCACTCAGTTATATTATTGAATTAATTTTCCTCTGTGCAATTGCAATAGGTCGTGTAAGTGGTGGGGGCAGCACGTAAACTAGTGCAAATGTGTTGCTCTGCGCTTCGCACATACACCAATACACCTGCAGTAGACTGTAGGAACAATAGTCATGATGTAACAATGTTTTTTCTCAACTGGTTCTTAATGAATGCAGTTACCGTATATGAGCTTGCCGCTTATTCTCGTAGTAGTTGTCATTCTTAGGAGCCTCCTACCCCCAGAAGTAAGTTTTACAATGAGGCTCCCACCATTACTTTCACGCCCTATTGAAAATGTTTTCAGTAATGAACATTTGTATGTAACAACATTCATGAATTACTATTGCTTCCTCCATACTGTTTCTTTAGCATGATGATTTTATCCTTTGCAGATGATCAAAGTCTTGGAAAGGAAATGTGATCTGATCAACTATAGTTATGGGGAGGCTTCCCACTGGCCTAACTCTGGGTTAGTCTTTCTCATTACAGCTAAGTAGAAATGAGTGATCGTCAGCTCCATGTAGTTCTTGCATTACAGGTTAATCCATAGCATCAAGCAAAAACATTTTTAACATTTCTTAAATGAATACTTCATTCAATCTGAAAAGTGAATTAATAGAATAATATTAACATGAAAGTAACACATTTTATGAAAATATCAACATATTTTTGTGAGGTTGGAGGGTGAGAAATGATTTGTTAAAAGTGATAATCATAAAACACAATGTCATAGGGTATGTGTTTGATTGTTTCAGGCGTGTCTGTGATGTCATCAATGATGTGGTCAACAAGCATGGTGTGATATTCGTGGCTAGCGCGGGAAACAATGGTCCTGCCCTGTCCACAGTCGGGACTCCGGGCGGCACGACCTCGTCTGTTATAGGTCAGTGTGACATTAACCAGAATTGCTGTATTTTGAACTGTGAATGTTAACTGACCATTTCTCCTTATTCAGTCTGTAATAAGAAATGATGATTCTCCTTATTTAGTCTATAATAAGAAATGATGATTGGTTGTGTACGGGTTAAAGATTCCTGCTGTAAACCACACCTCTCTGCGATGATTGACAGGTGTGGGCGCGCACGTGACGCCAGCAATGATGGCTGCCGAGTATTCGCTGAGGGAGCGGCTCCAGCCCATGCAGTACACGTGGTCGTCGAGAGGACCCAGGTAAGAGGAAGGAACAGTATGTTGTAACAAGTTTTGAGACCATAAGAATGGCTCATAATG
Source organism: Lepetodrilus galriftensis (assembly GCA_032361785.1). Taxonomy (NCBI): domain Eukaryota; kingdom Metazoa; phylum Mollusca; class Gastropoda; order Lepetellida; family Lepetodrilidae; genus Lepetodrilus; species Lepetodrilus galriftensis. The sequence continues at coordinate 8,940 of JAUTBZ010154701.1, forward strand.
ACCATTCATTGTAAGCATTACTTGATTAGCATTGTCACACACTTTCTGAAATTGGTAGTCTTCTGCATAAGAGATACTTGTTCATGTTCTGATAATCCACTGAAGACGCCATGTTGACATGTTTCAGCCCTGATGGTTCTCTGGGCGTGTGCATCAGTGCCCCGGGGGGTGCCATCGCCTCCGTGCCCAACTGGACACTCCGCGGCAGCCAGCTCATGAACGGCACCAGCATGAGTTCTCCTAATGCCTGCGGCGCCATCGGTGAGTCACAGAACACCCTACCCACTTAACTATCTCTATACTGGATTAAGCACATGCTCTGCTCTTTAAGGCAATACCGGTTGCCTCCAGCATGAAGAGAGTTAACTTTCCTCTCTTGAGGCGTCGTCACATTTTGTTCACAGATCCCTATATATTTGAAATCACATGAAATTATATTCTCAAGATGTTATGTAATCTCGGGCCCTGATTATTTGCCTAATGGCTCACCGACTGATGTGTGTATGAATTCCTTACAGCACTCGTCCTGTCTGGCCTGAAAGCAAACAACGTGCCTTATACTCCTCACAGTGTCCGTCGTGCTCTGCAACATACAGCTCAGAAAGTAGATGGTGTGGAGGTGTTCGCTATGGGACATGGAATAGTGCAGGTCAGAACTAGAGCTGTTCACTTCAGAATCCTTGATAGTGCAGGTCAGAACTAGAGCTGTTCAGTTACGTATGCTTATTTGTGCAGGTCAAAATATTTAGAACACCCAAATGAAATGACTAGCTGTCTATTATGAACATCCCATCTGCATTCTATCATGTTCTGCACGGTCAGGTTGAGAAGGCGTACGAGCACCTGGTGAGCCACGCCCACGAGAAGGAGGTGAACATGGACTTTGTGGTGTCTTGTACGGGTGGCAAGAAAGGCGTGTACCTGCGGGAGCCACACCAGCTGTACAAGCCCTCCGAGGTGTCCGTCAGCGTCGAGCCCAAGTACTTCGAGGACAAAGCAGGTAATTATGAGTACTTGAAGCACGTTTAGCTGGTAAATATACGTACTTTGAGGACAGGCACATAATCAATCATGCAAGAGTTCCTGCTGATGAAATATTCCTGCTGCAATGTAAAAATAATATCTCACTAACTCTAGGCTGCGAGTCTTAATATTTGACCGATTTACATTCAGCTCAGACAGACAAGATCCAGTTCAACATTCAGTTCAGCATGGTCTGCGAGGCTCCGTGGGTGCAATGTCCAGCACATTTGGAGCTGATGAATCTCTCGCGGACGTTCTCCATCAAGGTGGATCCCCGCGGCCTGCCAGAGGGAGAGCACTTCACAGAGGTAACAATCTAGACCTAGAACACTTTAAAGAGGTAACACATCCTAGTACTAGAACACTAAAGAGGTAACAACCTAGTCTTAGAACACTTTAAACACAACCTAGTCCTAGAACACTTGACAGAGGTAACACAACCTAGTCTGGCCCTGTGGCCATCTCTCTGGTCAGGCCCCAAGAGTACGATTTCATGCTCAAGCTCCGATTTTGTATGGAGATTTATGAACAAACTTTGATTTGAGCATGAAATCATACTCTGAAACGTTTCGTAATCTCGGGGCCTGTACGGCTATCATTGTACATTTCTTTGACGTCTTCTGAGTGTGGCTAAATTGTACTGAAACTAGATATTAACTATTCTTTGTTATTTCAACAGGTGTGTGGCTACGATGTGCAGAATATACAAAAGGGTCCACTGTTTAGAGTTCCTGTTACCGTGATAGTGCCTTCAAAGTGAGTGTTTCACTGGTATTTACTGACATAGTTCATTGGAGATCCAATGCATAACAAGTTTTTGTAAATTCTCTCTCTACTGGATAGGTACAGGCACTTATCGTTAGGGCATCTCCGGTTGCCTTTAGCATGTAGAGGGTTAATCATGAGTACTATATGGCAACCTTGGTTGTCTTCATTCATTAGAAGATTAAGTTAAGAGAGTCCGGTATTATTTCATACTTATTATGCATTTCTGTTTTGTGCTTGTAGAATCCTTACAAATTTGTTCTTACTTTTGAAATATTTCCACACTTCAGGGTAACAGACTTAGTAAATTATTCTGTGTCGTACAAGGACATGAGGTTCAAGCCAGGTCAGATCTACAGGAGGTTCATACATGTCCCTGAAGGAGCGTCCTATGCTGGTACGTCAAGCTCTGTTGTCATCAGTATTAATTATTAATTATGAACCGATTTCAGTCAAAATAGGCACAAACTCTGCAATACCACATATGACATACCATATAAAAAAGCAAGTAAATCCAGTATCAAAATGTTTGTTTTATTTACTCATTTAGTTCAATGAGTGGCGAGAGAATGATATCTTGAAGGTATACTATAGCGCATTCTTTTGGCGCCTGAACGTATACCCAAGTTTTGACAACGGTTCTTCTCTCGCAACGAGATATGACATCACAAGTTTCAAAACAGTTCCTATTT
>JAUTBZ010154712.1:0-11419 GCA_032361785.1 Lepetodrilus galriftensis
AATTTATTTTGGATAAACCGCTTCAAATTTGTTCTTAATCGAGACAATACCTGGAGGCGTAGCAGGCTATGTCGACACTCTTTTACAACCTCCTTTTCCTACCTTTTGAAAAAAAGGTGCAATATGTTATACACACAAACATTAATAGCAGCCTGACTAATAAACCCAACAATCTTGAAATTTGAGTGGTTTATTTGTTTTGACTAGATTCCCCTTACCACTTAGAGCACTCAGGTTGGCACTTATATTTCACCAAGAAAGTTGTACTTAGTGTTAATCTTAGTGGCTTTCTTTGTGTGCTTAGTGGTTAGGAACTAGGTTCCCTTTAGCCATTTTTAGAATGTTTAAAAATTATCTCTAAAATGCAAATCCTTTTCGGCAACGGCAAAAAATCACTCCCGAATAAAATCAAGCAATCCATCCCCACTCACAACACCAATCGTTGAAGGTTGAGCCGCCATTTTCTCCCAACGGCGTTCTTTGGAGATATAATCTACTTGTTCGATTATTTCAGAGCTGATTTCTCCAAAAATTTTGGGGTAAGGTTGTCCCGTAAGATTTGCGGAAGTAGAAACAATGGGTGCACCAATCGCCTGAATTAGCTTTACACATAGTGGGCAGGTTGTCACTCTGACAGCAATGGAGCCATCAGCAGCACAAATTTCAGCTGGCAGATTCTTAGCTTTAGGATAAATAACCGTCAAAGGACGAACATGCATTTCCAGAAGCGTTTCCATTCTAGGGTGAAGCTCCTCAATGTAATTTTTGAGGCGTTCAATAGAATCTACTAAGATGATAAGACCGTCCTTATCCTTTCTACCTTTAATTGTTTTGATTCGTTTTGTCGCTTTCTCATTCGTGGCATCACAACCAATACCCCACACGGTATCTGTAGGGTAACAAATAATACCACCCTCCAAAAGGATGTCTGCAACTTTGTCTATGTTATCTTTTTCCAGCATATATTTAGGTAATGGAGCAAAAGTTTCGCCAAAGTTCATATTATAATTCATTCCAAGCAGCATTTTGTGACAAAAAAAGGTTATTAATATAAAAAAAAGAGCCAGAATCAGGCTTTTGGGTCTAAAACGGTTGGTTTCTACTATCCGTCCACACATTTTACCTTTTTTTTCTTTATTTTTGATGCGCACTATGAAGCGCCTAAACTATACTATATGACCCGGATTCTCTTATTTATTGTTTTAGTTTTCACAACATCAACTACGCTCATCGCCAAACATATAATTGGAGGGTCAATGACTTATAAATATATTGGTCCTGGTTCTGCTGCGAATTCAAATGAATATGAATTTACCCTTACAGTATTTCGGGATTGTAATAGTGGTGGTGCTGATTTTGATTTTCTTGCGGCTGTTACGATTTATGAAGAAATTGGAGGTACTTATGCTGAAGTCGCTAACTTTGGTGTACCCAAAGCCACTAGTAAACCCATTCCATTGGAGCCACAGCCTTGTATGACTTTGCCCAATGTGTGCGTTCAAATTGCTCAGTATATCTTCAAAAGAGACCTACCTATTACTGGAAATTCGTTTCATGTTTCCTATCAAAGATGCTGCAGAAATGAGACCATTTCCAATCTTGTAGATCCTGGTTCTGTAGGAGCTACTTACACTATTGAGGTTACCAATGCCGCAATGATTGCGAAAAGCAGTACGCCCATTTTTAAAGATCTGCCTCCTATTGTCATTTGTAATGAAATTCCATTATTCTATGACCATTCTGCAGAAGACGTTGATGGAGATTTATTGATATATTCATTTTGTAGCCCATTAGATGGTGGCGGAAATATTGATAGTGGCTCAGGTGCAAAAGGTTGTGATGGGGTAACACCTAATCCTGGTTGTCCCCCACCCTTTAAGTTAGCACCATTTGTTCAACCCACCTATAGCCCCACAAAACCGATGGCTGGCAATCCTGTCATAAATATCAACTCCAATACAGGTCTCATCACCGGAACAACTCATCAACTTGGTCAATATGTCGTTGCAGTCTGTGTCAAAGAATATAGAGCTGGTCAATTACTGAGTACTGTTCGACGAGAATTTCAATTTAATGTAACAGATTGCCAACCTGACTTAATTGCGAAAGTCAAAAGTGATACGGTTATTGGTTTTAAAAATTATCAACTTACTTCTTGCGGAGAGTCTGAATTCAAGTTTGAAAATTTAAGTGTTGGAAATGGCATCAATTCCTATTATTGGGAGTTTGATTTAAACAATGGAGAAATAGCAACCTCGATTATGAAAGATGCTTTAATCAGCTTTCCAGATACAGGCTATTATGTTGGTAAGATGGTTGTAAACAGAGGTTCTACCTGTAGTGATTCCGTCAAGGTCGCTATCAATATATATGGAGGCGCAACAGCCTCTTTTACATATCTGTATGATACTTGTGTTGCAGGTCCTGTTCAATTTGAGGATGCCTCTTCTAGTGAAGCTTTTCTAGTTAATTGGGAATGGAATTTTGGTGATGGCAATACAGACAAAGCCAAGTCACCCGCCTACTTGTATAAGAATCCAGGTATATATCCAGTTTCTCTAAAAGTAGAAGATGGTCATGGTTGTATAGGAGATACTACTGCTGTAATCACTTGGCAACCTGCTCCCTCAGATGTTATTATTGCTCCTAGTACTTTTAAAGGCTGTTTGCCAGCAGATATATTTTTTGATAATTTATCTAGTCCAATTGACTCGACCTATACGATGGAATGGGATTTTGGAGATGGCGAATCCGATTCGCTCATCAGCCCTACGCATACCTTTAAGGATATTGGCATATATAGTGTAGGCGTTAAAATAATCTCTCCTATTGGATGTGAAGCAGAAAAATATTTTCCAAATTGGATTCAAGTACTCCCCAGTCCAAAAGCCATGTTTTCGTTTTCACCAGAAAAAATAACTAGCTTTAATCCTACCATTGAATTTATAGATGAATCTGAAGATGCTGTCAAGTGGTTTTGGAATTTTGATAGTCTTGCGACAACTCAAGAAATAAATCCTACCTACGCTTTTCAAGACACAGGAAAGCATCTCGTTGGCTTAAGAGTTGTTCACGAAAGTGGTTGCGTAGATACGATTACTAGAATCATCGATCTAGTCCCAGAAATCACCTTCTTCATGCCCAATGCTTTTACCCCAAATGAAGACACCAAAAATGACATCTTTAAGGGTAAAGGCTATACAACAGGGATCACCAATTTTCAAATGGCAATCTGGAATAGATGGGGAGAAAGGGTCTTCCATACCACGGATGTAGAAACGGGTTGGAATGGAAATAAAAACAATGAAGGAAAGCCTGCTCCGCCAGGTGTTTATGTTTATGAAATTCATTATACTAATCCAAGAGGTAAAGACTTTCACTTTAGAGGATTCGCTACTTTAATTCGATAAATTAACTTAATTATTTTGCCAAAATCTATTAATAAAATTATACAATTAACTTTTATTTTATTAGCGTTTTCTTTTACGGGAAAACTCTATGCTACTCATATTATTGGTGGTTCTATGACCTATAAATATATTGGTCCAGGTACCGCATTTAATACTAATAATTACGAATTCACTTTAACAATGTATCGAGATTGCAGTTCTTTAGCGGAGTTTGATAATAATGCAGCTATAACGATATATGAACAAATTGGTGATACTTACAGTTTATTCTCTGCTACCGCACATAAATTAGCATCCTCCTCATTCGTCCCTTTGGAACAGCAAGACTGTATGACCATACCCAATGTCTGTGTGGAAAAAGGAACTTATATTTTCAAAATTGAATTACCTATTAACGGTAATTCTTTTCATATTAGTTACTCTAGATGTTGTAGAAATGCAACCATAAATAATCTCGTCAACCCAAAAGATATAGGAGCAACATACTCCGTTGAATTGACCAATGCCGCTATGATAGAGAAGAATAGTTCACCTGCTTTCACAGAAATTCCACCCATAGCTATCTGTAACGAAATTCCCATTTTTTATGACCATTCTGCAATTGATATAGATGGTGATTTATTAATTTACTCTTTTACAAGCCCACTTTTAGGAGGAGGTCCTTTTGGTGACTTACCAAACACCGATTGTGCATTCTATGTTCCATTTCCTGGCTGTCCACCTCCTTATGAACTGGCTCCTTTCGTTCAACCACAGTACACACCCACCAAACCAATGGGTGGCGATCCAATAATTACAATACAATCAACAACTGGGCTCATAACTGGAACCACTCATCAAATTGGTCAATATGTAGTAACCGTTTCTGTTAAAGAATATCGCGCAGGCAAACTAATGAGTATCATCCGTCGGGAGTTTCAATTTAATGTAACTCCTTGCCAGTTTGATATCTTAGCCAAGATTAAAAATGATTCCACACTTGCGCCAAAAACGTATCAAGTTTCTTCTTGCTCAAGCCATGATATTCAATTCATTAATCAGACAAAAGGTGACGACATCAAAAGTTATTATTGGGAGTTTGATTTAAATAATGGGCAGGTTGATACTTCGACAGAAATAAATCCCCTATTTCAATTTCCTTCAAATGGCCAATATACAGGCATATTGATTGCTTATGGCGAATTGTGTAATGACACGATTCATATTCAAGCTAATGTTGGAAGTGGTATTACTGCTATTTTCAATGTAGACTCTGACTCTTGTGCTTCAGGTCCTGTACGATTTAAAGATGTCAGTGTTGGAGAATCTCCTGTTATTAATTGGACATGGAATTTTGGAAATGGAACGACGGACAAAGTTCAACATCCTAACGTTTCTTATTTATTCCCAGGTGACTATCCTGTATCCTTAAAAGTAGAAGATAGCAATGGCTGCATTGATGACACAAGTTCTGTTCTAGCTTGGTACCCTGCACCAAAACAAATTATTTTTCAACCTAGTACTTCTAAAGGCTGCGGACCTACTGACATTCAATTTACAAATTTAACAGTTCCATTAGATTCTACTTATAAAGTCTTTTGGGATTTTGGTGACTCCGTTTTGGATACTAGTTTTAGTCCCACACATTTTTATCAAGATGAAGGTTACTATTCTCTTGCGATAAAAATCCAATCACCACTAGGCTGTGAAATAAAAGGGCTTTACCCAAATTGGATACAAATTCTTCCAGAACCCAAAGCACAATTTTCATACGAATATGATAGCCTCTTCAATACCAATGTTGTTCATTTCTATGATGAGTCCGAAGATGCTGTAAAATGGTTTTGGAATTTTGATAGTCTTGCGACAAAACACGAAAGAGATCCATCTTATACATTTGAAGGCATCGGAAAACATTTGGTTCATTTAAGGGCTGTTCACGAAAGTGGCTGCATCGATACCATTACAAAAACAATCGACATCATTCCAGAAATCACCTTTTTCATGCCGAATGCCTTCACGCCAAATGAGGACACCAAAAATGATATTTTCAAAGGTGTTGGCGTTACAAAAGGCATAAAAGATTTTAGGATGGCCATTTGGAATAGGTGGGGAGAACAAGTCTTTCAAACCACAGATGTAGAAATAGGTTGGAATGGGAATAAAAATAATCTATTTGGACAACCCGCCTTACCAGGTGTTTATATATACGAAGTTCAATATACAAATCCTAGAGGAAAAGATTTCTTCATGCGAGGGTTTGCCACACTTATCCGCTAAACCTCCAAATTTGCATAAATTTATTGGAATAAAACATGGATTGTTTATAAAAAACCTTTACCTTTGCACTTCCTTACACACCTAGATAGGTGTTTGGGTAGAATGAACTAATACTTGACCTTTTAAGAAGAGAAAAATGGACTTGATTAAATACGTACACGAACAAATTACAACTGAGAATGAATTTCCGACTTTCCGTCCTGGAGATCGTCTAGATGTTACTTTTAAGATTATGGAAGGCGGAAAGGCTATCCGTTCTCAAACTTTTAGAGGAGATGTCATCCAAATTAATGGAACAGGTTCTGCTAAGACTTTTACCGTAAGGAAATTATCTAATGGTGTCGGAGTTGAGCGTGTATTCCCTTTCAATGCGCCTACCCTAGAAAAAATTGTTGTGCTTAAGCATGGTCGTGTTAGAAGATCTAAGCTTTACTACATCCGCGGATTAGTAGGAAAGAAAGCAAGAATCAGAGAGAAGGCACACTTCAAAACAAAGAAATAATTCAAGATTTTTCATGGCAATTTATTTTTGGTCCCAATCACATCCCTTGTGATTGGGATTCTTATTTTATGGCTCACTTTGTTCGAGTTGAGAAGTTTAGGCTCACTTCGTTCGGTTTAGTAGTTTGAAGTTGAGGGATTGGGATAGCTCACCAATCTTTCCCCAGAATTGCCTTCGGCAACTTTGCTCCAAGCTTAGCGATCTGTGGATCGCACACAAAAAAGGAGGCTATCTCAAAATGAGATAGCCTCCTTAAACAAAACAAGAGAAATCTTATTCTCCAGTAGTTTTGTCTTCTTCAAAACGAGGATCCAAGCTTGCTTGCTTACGAATACTCAATTTAGTAGTCAATTCTCTGTATTTCACGATGTCGTTCTTAGCAATATAGCGCAAGAAACGCTTCCGCTTACCTACCATGTTCAATAAAGCACGACGTGCAGAGTGATCTTTATGATTTTTGTGCAAATGCTGAGACAATTCATTAATACGGAACGTCAATAAAGCAATCTGCCCATCAGTGGAACCAGTATTCGTTTCTACTCCTCCAAATTCAGCGAAAATCTCTTTCTTTTTATCGCCTGTTAAATATTCTGCCATTTTTTAAAATGTTTGGTTACCAAATTGAATCACTATCGATCCTTCTTTAGCGGTGCAAAGATACTTGTTTATTTCCGAAAATAAAAGCCTTTTTTAAAATAAACAGCATGTACATAAATTGCTCAAGGTCAAGTAACTACCTATCAATCCGCCAAAATCTGATTTTCTTCAATTTCCAATTACATTTTTCCGCAAGGATATACCCACAATTTCCGTATTTCTACCTAACTTTCCGATTCCAAATTAAAAACTAGGTAATGATAAAGATAAACAAAGTAGCTGTATTAGGATCTGGAGTCATGGGCTCTGGGATTGCTTGCCATCTAGCTAATGCTGGATTTGAAGTTTTGCTTCTAGATATAGTCCCGTTTGACATCAAAGAGGAGGACAAAAATAAACCTGCTGCACGAAATAAAATCGTCAATGCATCCTTGAAAACCGCTATCAAATCTAAGCCTGCCCCACTCTATGACAAGGCTTTTGCATCAAGAATCCAAACTGGAAACTTCGATGACAACATGAAAGATATTGAACACTGCGATTGGATAATTGAAGTAGTTGTGGAAAGGTTGGATATCAAGCACCAAGTCTTCGCCAAAGTCGAAAAATATCGCAAACCAGGTTCTTTAGTTTCCTCTAATACCTCTGGCATTCCGATTCACATGATGTTGGAAGGACGTAGTGAGGATTTCCGTCAGCACTTTCTAGGTACACACTTTTTCAATCCTCCTCGTTACCTCAAACTTTTAGAAATCATCCCTACGCCTGACACAAAGCAGGAAGTTATTGATTTTTTCATGGATTTTGGAGATGAATACCTTGGAAAGAAAACAGTTCTTTGTAAAGATACGCCAGCATTCATCGCAAACCGAGTTGGTGTCTATACTATGGCGAAGATTTATCAGCTTACGCAAAAATTAGGGCTGACTATCACTGAAACGGATAAACTCACTGGACCAGCTATGGGGCGCCCAAAAACTGGTACTTTTAGACTAGGTGATTTAGTGGGTCATGACACAGCAGTTCATGTAATCAATGGCATTCGGGAGAATTGCCCAGATGACGAACAGGCTGGAAATTTTATTATCCCAGACTATTTACAATTTTTAATTGATAATAAATTCTTGGGTAATAAAACTAGAAAAGGTTTTTACGAAAGGACAAAAGAAAAAGACGCTGATGGTCGAAGAATCATCTTAGCGCTTGACCTAGATACTAAAGAATATAAACCTAGCCAAAGACCCAATGTTCCTAGCCTAAAAGCAATTAAAAATATTGACAGCCTGGAACAAAGAATTAAATATTTCTTTAGAGGTGAAGACAAAGGCAGCCAACTAGTAAGAGAATCTCTACTTGGCCTTTTTGCTTATGTGTCTAATCGAATTCCAGAAATTGCTGACAATTTATATGCCATTGACGATGCCTTAAAAGCAGGGTTCGGATGGGATGTAGGTCCTTTTGAATATTGGGATATGGTCGGTGTTCAAAAAGGTATTGAATTAGCGGAAGCACAAGGAGAGTCCGTTGCACAATGGGTGAAAGACATGGTTGCTTCAGGCAAAGAATCCTTTTATGTCGTTGAAAATCAACAACCTAAGTACTTTAATATTAAAAACAAGGCATACCAAGCTATTCCAGGCAGAGAAGGAATTGTCATACTAGATCATTACAGAGAGAATGAATTAGTTTATGAAAACCCTGAAGTTCAAGTTCATGATATCGGTGACGGTGTATTGTGTTTAGAATTCAGAAGTAAGATGAACGCTATAGGAGAAGGAATCCTTCGTGGAATTAATGATACGATTAATATTGCAGAAGATGGCCCTTGGAAAGGAATCGTCATCGGCAACAATTCCAAAAACTTTACAGTGGGTGCTAACTTAATGTTGGTGGCCATGTTGGCATACGAACAAGAGTTCGAAGAATTAAATATGGCTGTGAATTTATTCCAACAAACGGCTATGCGTGTTCGCCACTCTTCTATCCCTGTTGTCATGGCGACACAAGGATATGTATTTGGAGGCGGCTGTGAATTAGCGATGCACTGTGATGCCGTAATGGCTGGTGCTGAATCTTATGTTGGATTAGTGGAAGTAGGTGTTGGATTAATTCCTGGTGGTGGCGGAACAAAAGAATTTGCTTTACGTGCTGCCCAAGAATTTGATCCAGGTCAAGTGCAGATTCCAACTTTAATCGAAAGATTTAAAACCATCGCAATGGCTTCTGTTGCTACTTCAGCAGATGAAGCTTTTAGTTTTGGTTATTTCTCTCATGATAAAGACCATGTTGTCATCAATACACCTAAAGCCATTGCAAGAGCTAAAGATAAAGTGTTAGAATTGGCGAAGCATTATGTACAACCAACCCAAGATGATGTTTATGTTTTAGGCAGACGTGGATTGGGTGCCTTATACATGGCGGTCAACGAGTTAAAGCTAGGAAAATGGGCATCTGAACACGATGCCTTGATTGCTCAAAAAGTTGCTTATGTGATGTGTGGAGGAGATTTGACTGGTCCACAGAAAGTATCACAACAATATCTATTAGATATAGAACGGGAAGCTTTCTTAAGCCTTTTAGGTACGCAAAAGACTTTGGAGCGTATTCAGCATATGTTGACCACTAATAAGCCGCTTCGGAATTAAGGTAGTCATTATTTGTTTTTGTCGCTTGCGCAAATTTTTGGTATCTACAATCAAAGATCAATTGAAATGAGTATCTTTGCGCAAGGTTAAAACAATAAAATGAGTAGAATAAAAATAAAACATTTTGGACCAATACAAGGCGGCTGTCTTGAGAATGGTGGTTGGATAGAAATATCTAAAACAACAATTTTTATTGGAAATCAAGGGAGTGGAAAAAGTACAGTTGCAAAATTAATTTCTACATTTACTTGGATAGAAAAAGCTCTTGTTAGAGGTGACTATGATAAGAAATGGTTTGAGCGAAAAAATAGACTTAAAAATCAATTTTTAAGCTATCATCGCCTTGAAAATTATCTAACTCAAAGGAATGATTTAGGGGGAATTACGGAAATAGAGTATGAAGGAGAGGCATATCATATAAAGTATGAGGAAGATACATTATTCATAAATGAAGTATCAAATAACTCTTTTCCTCTTCCACAAATTATGTACGTTCCTGCTGAAAGAAATTTTATTGCTTATGTAAAAAGCCCAAAAGAATTAAAACTTTCCTCAAACTCATTAAAAGAATTTCTTACCGAGTTTGATAACTCAAAAAGAGAAATGAAAGGATTTCTGCAATTACCAATAAACAATGTAGATATAGAATATGACAAACTAAATGACATCCTAAATATTAAAGGAGAAAAATATAAAGTTAAATTAACAGAAGCTTCAAGTGGATTCCAATCTCTTGTCCCATTATACCTTGTTTCTAACTACCTATCAAAATCTGTACAAAAGCAGAGTGAGAATCGAGAAAAGATGAGTACGGAAGAAGAAACTCGTTTTAAAAATGGTGTTGAGGATATTTGGTCAAATGAAAGTTTAACTAATGAACAAAAAAGATTAGCAATTTCAGTTCTGTCTTCAAAATTCAATAAAACAGCATTTATAAATATTGTAGAAGAACCCGAACAAAACCTATTTCCTTCCTCTCAATGGCAATTACTTAAAAAATTACTTGAATTTAATAATTTAAATTCAAGTAATAAATTAATAATGACAACACACAGTCCTTATATCATTAATTATTTAAGTATTGCGATTCAAGCTGACTACTTAAAGAGGAAAATAAAATTAAACGAGTCTTTACTAGATAGATTAAATGCAATTGTTCCTATAAAATCAACCATTCATGAAAATAGCATTTCAGTTTATCAATTAAATGAAAAAACAGGTATTATTGAAAAACTAAATAATTATAATGGAATTCCCTCAGACAAAAATATTCTTAATAATTCGTTGGTAGAAGGTAATAACTTGTTTGATTCTCTATTAGAAATTGAACAAGAATTATGAGTGTAGATTTCTTTAAAACACCATGCAAAGAACCCTTTCTAACAGATCGAAAATTTGGTATTTGTGATGACCAAGACGGGACAAAAGCATATACCAGTATTGGCATTCCTACTAGTTGGGTTGCTACTGTAATCAATAAAACTCAAATAGAAGTTTCTTTTACTGCAATAGATAATTGTATATTAGTGTTAAAAGAAGGAACAAAAAACGAAGAAAGCTCGTGTGACGGAATGCTTACTTTTAAAAATAGCGTGTATCTCGTTGAGTTGAAAAATCAAAGAACAGGAGGATGGCTACCTGATGCTATTGGGCAATTGAAGAATTCTATTAAACTTTTAAAAGCAAATAACGATCTTAATGGAATTCAATATAAAAAAGCTTATGCTTGCAATAAAAAACATCCTAATTTTCAAGTATTAGAAGGTGAAAGAAAAAAGAGATTTTATGATGAGACGGGATTTAGACTAGATGCACAAGCAGAAATTGTTATAAAATAGAAATCTCCGGCTACAGTACAACACCATTTAATTCCCCATGCAAAGCATTGAAATTAAAAATTAAATCCCCAATCGCTCACGATAAAAAGCTAATAAAACCAAGGTCACAATAGCAATTATAGTTCCAAATGGTAAGTACCACAAAGTCAATATGCCCAAACCAATTCC
>JAUTBZ010154723.1:0-11419 GCA_032361785.1 Lepetodrilus galriftensis
TAGAGCAAATTGCAAGCAATTTCGGTCAGTCGACCTTGCTCTAGCCCTTTAATGGCGCATATCGAAGACCCGCAAATCGATTCGATTTGCTCGCACTATGCACTAGGAGACGCAATCCATTGCGTCTCCTTTTGTTGCTTTTATACAGATTCTGTAATCAGTTCCTGATATTGCTCAAAAGAGCCAATCCAGAACCAGGCAATTTTGCCATCACGGGTTTCGACGCCCAATGTCCTGTATTTGAGGCCAACCCTGAATGAAAATACGGGTCGTGTTTTATGGACTTTTTTGAAACGCAGGCTGGGATGGGAAGGGTTTTCTTTCCAAAGCTTATAGTTCTTTTCTGCCAGTTTACGCATCTCATCTGGCAATTCATCAAAGCCTTTCCAATAACTGTCCTCACGCAAATATTCTTCAGAAGGTAAGGAAATCAGAGGCATGGACATATGTCTCTCAAGTTTCTTATAGGTGACAAGTGCCTTGTCAGAAGCCTGCTCAAGCCATTTTTGTGAGGCATCTGAAAGCACAAGTTTATCCCATTCGCTCTTGTCTTCCAGGCGCTCAAGAATTTCCCAGGCAATGCGGTCACGTTCAGCCTTGGGTTGTTTCATCAAGGCCGCAACGGCCTTGTCAACGATTTCACTCATATATATCTTTCTCTTTTTAGGATTTGAACATCAGGAACGCCAAAAATTTGGCAAGAAAAGGACTAGGACAGGAAAAAGCTCCAGACGTCCAAGAAGCATGGCAAAGCTTAACACCCATTTTGTGCTGTTATGCAGAGAGGCAAAATTACCGGCAGGGCCGATAATATCACCAAGACCTGGCCCAACATTTGCCATGGCAGTCCCTGTAGCAGACATGGAGGTGAGGGTGTCATATCCCTGAAGTGTCAGGACAAGGGATATAAGCACAAAAAAGAATAGGAACAGAAAGAAGAAACTCATGACGGCATATTGCACTTCATTTGTCATATGCTTGCCTTCATAGCGGGGAATATAGACGCCATTGGGATAAAGCATTGCAAATATACGTTGCTTGATTGAGATATAGATGACCTGAAACCGAAAAACCTTCATGCCGCAAGAGGTTGACCCAGCACATCCGCCAATAAACATGGTGATGAAAAAGATCATGACTGAAAATTTAGACCATTGGGTATAGTCCACAGTCGCATAACCCGTTCCTGTCATGACCGAAACGATATTAAAGGCCGCATCCCTAAGCTGGAGCGAACCAGGTTCAAAGCCGCCAACAGCCTGGGAACGCCATGCCAAAAAGGTCAGAATGGCTAAAAACCCTAAAAACCAATGAACCTGTGAGTTTTTCAGCAGCGCCATCGGATTGCCATTGAGGGCGACAAGATAGAGGCCAAATGGTAGTGATCCCAAAATCATACCCACGATGCAAATGGTCTCAATGGTCTGGTCATCAAAAAAGCCCATGGAACTGTCATGGGTGGACAGCCCGCCTGTCGAAATAGTGGTCAGGGCATGGTTGATGGCATCAAAAAAGTTCATACCCGCCCAATAATAGGCTGTGGCACAAAGAATGGTCATGATGATGTAGAGTAGGGAAATATAACCTGCAATATCTGTGGCTCTTGGCAGGATTTTGCCAGCCGTATCAAAGGATTCGGAGCGAAAAATTTGCATTCCCCCAATTCGCAGCATTGGCAAAACCGCCAGCGCCATCACAATAATGCCAATGCCTCCCAGCCATTGAAGTAAGGAGCGCCACAACAAAATACCTTCAGACAATTCATCAAGATCTGAGATGACAGTTGAACCTGTTGTAGTAATGCCTGACATGGTCTCAAAAAAGGCATCTGTATAGCTCAGTCCCAAGGTTGAGAGATAGAAGGGAATGGCGCCAAAAATGGTCAGGATCACCCAGGACAGCACAGTCATTAAAAAGGCTTCCTGAATGGAGAGATAATAGACTTCTCCGCGACTGGCAAAGGCCAAAGTGACCCCAATAAAAACAGTAAACATGCTGGAAATGGCAAAGGTTGACCAGTTTGGGTCAAAATAATAGAGTTCATAGAGGCTGGGCAGCATTTCAGCGCAGCCCAAAGTTGCCAACAAGATACCGATTACCAGTGTGATTGGTTTGACATTCATAACTGGATGCCTTCTCTATTTCCAAAAAACAAGAGTAATATTTAGGGGAGAACTTCGTTAATCGGGACGAACCCAACAATAACAGACGCCCAAATGGGTCTCTGCTTTCGACTTATCTTGATTATGCTCTGACGCATTATACCAGTTATCATAAGAGTCCCGCCTTATGAGATTTAGTATTATATGTAAGGCGCACTCTGTGAAGGAAACCCCTTAAAACAAAAGTGGCAAGCCACTAGATGAATGGTACGAAAATAGTGGTTTCAAATTCTATCACAGTGGACTGGAGCAGGATGAACATACAGGCCAGATTTTTTTTGATTTTTTGCAAGACTTCACTGACCATAGCAATTTCATCTTTTGTCACGTCATCCAAAGCTTTTGCCCGAATACTCTCGCCAGTCTGTTCCAGTTCCAGAAGGATTTTTTTCACGCCTGGTCGCAAAAAGAGTTGGTAGGCGCGTTTGTCTTTGGGGGCAGGCTTTCTTTCAATAAAGCCGCGTTCCACCAGACGCTCTACCAATCGCCCGACAGCGGCGCTGCCAAGTTCCAGATCAGAGGCCAACTGAGCTTGTGTCAGCCCCTTATTTTTTTGAATAATCCCCAGAGCCAGCCATTTGACCCGGGTCAGGTTGTGTCTCTCAAGCCTGCTGTCAATTTCCAGCCGGATCAGATGCGCCACATCGTGGAGCAAACTGCCAAGGAGATCGTTTTCTTTTTTAATCATGACGCTATTATAGCATGTATGCATATTATATGCTAAGCGTATAATTACTTAATTGGGGATAAGTCTGTGTTTATAGTCCCAGCATGTTTTGCAATGCAGCCACATAGTTATTAAAGGCCTGTTTTCCTGTCTCAGACAGGCTGTAAAAGCTTTGCGGCCTGCCTTTGCCTTCCTCTTTACGTACCACAATATAGTCACTGGCGACCAGTTTTTTCATATGGCTGTCCAGATTACCGTCACTTATGTCCAGTGCCTTTTTCAGTTCAGTAAAAGTGGTTTCCCCCCGCGCTGCCAAAAAGGCGGCAATGCGGGTGCGTACAGGCTGGTGCAGCAGGGGATCAAGCTTGGGGGATGGGTCTTGTCTGGTCATGGCTGGCATCCTAAAAATTGGCAAACAGTTTTAAGATAGCATTGGGGCCTTTTTCTGAGGTAAGATCTGTCTTGACATTTTTGAGCCAGAGCGGCCAGCCCTTATTGTTCCAGTTTTCCCATGCGCCGTCAGCCACCTTAACCCGTCCGTCTGGCTTGCCATCTTTAAACCCGACCTGCATATCGGCTGTGAGGTGGGTGGCAATGGTGGTCTTTTTATTGTCAAGCGTCAGTGATTTTCCTTCCAGCTTTATCGCTAATGGTACAGCTGTGCCAGAAGGGATCAGAACGATATACTGACCTTTTTTATAGTCTTCCTTGCCAGAAAGAAATTTGTTGAGTGCTACAGGCTGACCTGTGGGCGGGGTGACTTGTTTCCATAAATGGCTGGCAATGAAAACAGGCAGAAAGACAGCGGCCAGCCACCCAAGGGCAAGGCCAATTTTTTGGCCTGTTGCCCGTTTTTTTGGTTCGGTGACCAACCAGGAAAAGAGGGGCAGGCCAATGCCCAATACGCTGATAGCGAGAAATAACAGGCCAGAATAGGGGATTGTTTTGGAAACAGCCAGTCCAAGGCCAATGGCAGCAGCTATAATAAGCAAGAAACCTGCAAAGGAAAGGGCTTGGCGTGAGAAAAGACCTTGGGTAAACAGTACCATGCCAAGAATGGACAGGATAATAGGGTAGAGCAGGACGGCCAGTCTCATGGAGGAAAGGCCAAGCCCTATCAAGATACACAGGGCAGCCACCAACCACCAGAGTTTCATAAGCTGGCCTTGGGCAAAAGAGATGCTTTCTGCCCGCTGCGCCCTGACCTTTTTTGTCATGGCATGGTCTGTGAAGCCAGCCAGGACCAACACAACGGCACCAATAGAATAGATGGCGATAATATTTTGCCAATAAACCTCAAAAAAGTTCTGATTGCCAAACCATTCCAGAAACATTATCAAGGCAGCACCAGTCAGCCCCCAGATCAGAAAGGTATGCTTTTCAATGCGGACTGAATGATGGCCACTGTCCAGCATGGCGTGGATATTGTCTATTTGTGAAGCGGGTGTATTGGGCATAATGTGATCCTTGGGTGCTGTATATGAGAGGTATATAAGGGCGAGAAGCTTTGTTTACATCGTCTCCAGCTTTAAATAATGTTTGGCCATATCGCTCATGATGCACCAGGGCGGAATGGCGAAGGCATTGGTGAAAACAGCGATCCATAAATTTTGGTCGGGGAAGTAGAATTGTCCCAGTTCTGAGCGGTCTGTGCTATTGCCATCAGGAAAGACGAGTTTGTGACCATAAAAATCATCAATATATCTGAAATAGTTACAGTTTACCTTGTCGCCGTGGTTGGTGAAGCCATGCGTCAACATTTGGTTTGTTTTTTCGGGGCTGACAAAGTGGCCGCTATCAACAGCCTTGAACCATAAAATACTCTCTTCAAGGGAGAGAAATAGGCCGCGCGATTCAAAAAGGTGGTTGCAGGCAGGGCTTTGGCAAGCAATGTCAGGGTCTTCAAAATAAGGCCAAAACCCATAAGTCGTGGTCAGTGTGTCTGGCATTGGGGTGGCCATGTCTAAAACAATATCCTTCATGCCAAGAGGGCGGAACAGGGTTTCATCCAGATAGTCGTAAATATGTTTGCCCGTTATTTTCTCAATCAGAAGGCAGAGAATGATCTTGCCAGATGTTTCATAGTTCAGCATATTTCCAGGGGTGTGTTTTAGGCTATCCTGCGATTTATACAGGCTGTAAAGCTGGGCACTGGAAACAGGTCTGTCGGCATGTGCCTTGCTGCAAAAACCTTCCAGAATATAGGGCAATCCTGAAGTGTTCTGGTAAAGATGAGATATTTTCACATCATCCATACAGGTGGGCAGGTCATCAAAATAATCTTTCAGTAAATCATCAGGGTGAATTTTGTTTTGCTCTTCCAAAATGGCGATAGCCATCCCTGTAAAGGCACTTGAACTGTGGCCGAGCCTGAACCTGGTATGGGATGTCATTTTTTCTTTGGACTGAATATCAGCAAGGCCATAGGCTTTTTTAAACAAAACCTCCCCATCCTTCATCGCCATGGCAACCATCCCAGGCCCACCCGCCTGATTATAAATCTCAAACTTGTCCTCAAAAGGCAGTTTTTGCGACATATATTTTCTCCTGTTAATTAACTCTGATTTTCAGAGTATATAACTCTGTGTTTCAGAGTCAACAGGAAAATTTTGAGAGATTCTTGTGAGGTTTCTCGCTCATTGATGTTTGTGGATGAGATGTGAATACAAACTATTTGACAAAAAAATATGAGTAATAATAATTCCACAATATATAAAACCCTAAATAATAAGTAATACTAATTAAAATTAACTAAAAAACTTAATATATACAATATTAGTTTGACAATTTTGGTTAATGCTAAGATTAATACAATTTATATAGTAAATATTTCCTTTATTTTATTGTCCGTAAAGTTATTTTTAGTTTATTTTGGAAGAGAATTTATCAAATGGTTGCATTAGAAAAAACAGGTAAAATGGTTCAGACTTATTCATATGGTAAGGGAGGGGCTGGGAATGATAGCTGGAGTCTGCTGGATAAATTGTATCCAACCAATGCCTATGCCTTTAAATCAGTTTACGGTACATATGGTGATGATTACCTGTATGGCACTTCTGGCGATGACTATATTGATGGCCAGGCAGGTGATGACAATATTCATGGTGATGACGGCGATGATGAGATTTATGGCGGCACGGGTATCGACATCATTCATGCTGGAAATGGCAATAATGAAATTTATGGTGGTGATGGTGATGACAGCCTTCATGGTGGAGAGGACGTTGACTATATTGAAGGCGGACTTGATGATGACTTTCTGATGGGGCATGAAGGCGACGACGAGCTTTATGGTCAGGAAGGCGTTGATAGGTTAATGGGCAATGAAGGCAATGATCGTCTCTATGGCGGCGAGGATGATGATAACCTTGAAGGTAATGAAGGTGAAGATTATCTTGATGGCGGCACAGGAGATGACATTCTTTCTGGCGGTGAGAATGATGATGTCTTACATGGTGGATCAGGCGTAGATATTTTGGCTGGTGACGAGGGGGATGATGTCCTTTTTGGCGACGGTGATGATGACGAGCTTTATGGCGGTGCAGGCAATGATACCCTGTATGGCGGTGATGATGATGATGAGCTGTTTGGCGGTGCTGGTCAGGATGTCCTCAATGGTGGTGCTGGCGCTGACTGGCTGGATGGTGGTCTTGGGGATGACGAACTCTTTGGTCAGGGTGGCGATGATATCATTTTCAGTGGTCAGGGAGATGACTGGATTGAAGGCGGTGCCGGTGATGACATCATCCTTTCAGGTCTTGGGGATGATGAAATTTATGGTGGTGATGGCATTGACCAGATTTATGGACTTGGCGGTCATGACCAGATTTCTGGCGGCGATGACTTTGACTATATTCTGGGCGGTGAGGGCGATGATATCATTTCCGGTGATGCCGGGCAGGATATTTTGTCAGGCGATGGTGGTTCAGACACCCTTAATGGCGGCGATGACTTTGACCAGATTTATGGTGGTTCAGGTGCAGACACCCTGAATGGTGACGGCTCGGCTGATTATCTGTTTGGTGGTTATGATGATGACACCCTCAACGGTGGCGAAGGCAATGATTTTCTCTATGGGCAATCAGGCGATGACACCCTCAATGGAGATGATGGCATTGATGTTCTTCAGGGCGGTGACGGTAACGACACCCTGTTTGGCGGAGATGATGGCACATATGGCGTAAATGGTCTGTTTGGTCAGGGCGATGATGATCGTTTGGTCAGTGGCAGTGGCATTGATTATATGTCAGGCGGTGACGGTGACGATACCTTTGTCTTTAGTACTGGTGGTTATGTTGATGTGATTACGGACTTCGAGGCAGGTTATGGTGATATGATTGAGATTGACAGTACCGCCACAGGCATCAGCTCTTTCGCTCAGCTAATGGATGAGGGCAGGCTCTCAGATGTTGGCAACTATGCCAGTATTGAGATCACGGAAGGAACTGATGTCATCTATCTTCAGGACCTGTCCTATGATGACCTTTCAGCTGATGATTTTGTCTTTATCTAAAATATATTTTTTGGGGCAACCTAAAAATCAAAAAAAGGGCAGCCTGTTGTTGGGTTGCCCTTTTTTATGCCCCAGATTTTATCTGACCAACCCGAATCTTGTTTAAGGAACTTCACAACCATCTGATATTGTTAGATATTCATAGGTAAACAGGTCATTTTTCGATCTTTTGAGGGAATTTCATTTTAGGTTTTGAACCCTCTGCGCGGAGGCGGATGTTCCTCCTTTGCGATGTTCATGCAAAAATAACTGACTTTAGGCAAAACGTAGGGAATGCAGAATATCTCTACCAGATTCACACATCTCTATAAGTCATTGATAAACAATAACCTTATTTACGCTTTAGCCGTGATGGCACAATAAATGTAGGGGCAGATCTGTGTATCCGCCCTGGTTGCCACAAATTACAAATTTATTTATATAAAACAGTTGGTTAGGATAATTGTAATAGCCGCATAACCCTCATCTGTTACGAGAGAGGGCGGATACATAGATCTGCCCCTACAAAGTTTTGTGCGTTAATCAAGGTTTGTGTGAATCCCGTAGAGAATATCTACACTCCCACATGAGTAAATTTTGGGTTGTTTGCTTATCAGAGCGGGAGACATGTGGGGGGAAATTTAGCAAATTTCCTTAATCATTGGTCTTCCCCTGTTTTTGATTGCGATTCTTTTTGGGGGGGCTATAACTCTGGTTAAATAATGTGGTGATATAAGTATCTGCCAATCTTTTTATAGAGGGTCTTTCTAAATGGGTGTTTTGATTATTGGTGGCGGTGGGCGTGAACATGCTATGGCTTATGCCTTGCATAAGAGCCATATGGCAGGGGATATTTTTTGTGCGCCTGGCAATGCCGGAATTGCCCAGGTGGCGACCTGTCTGCCTGACCTTGATGTTACCGACCAGAAGGCTGTGCGCGATTTTATGTATGATAAAAATTGCGGACTGTGTGTGATTGGGCCTGAGCAACCTCTGGTGGACGGCTTGTCTGATTATTTGCGTTCTGAAAAAATTCCTGTGTTTGGCCCCAGTCAGGCGGCGGCGCAGCTGGAGGCTTCTAAAAGTTTTACCAAGCAGCTTTGTGATGAGCAAAATATTCCAACGGCGGCTTATGGCGTGTTTGACACAGCAGAGGCGGCCAAGACCTATGTCCAGAAATTGGGGACAAAATGCGTTATCAAGGCCGATGGTCTGGCGGCTGGCAAGGGCGTGATTATGGCCGAAAGCACTGCCGAGGCTGAAACGGCCATTGATGAAATGTTTGCCGGCGCGTTTGGTGATGCGGGCGCGAAGGTGGTGGTTGAGGAATGGCTGGAAGGCGAAGAGGCCAGCTTTTTTGCCTTTTGCGATGGCGAAAATATCTTGCCGCTGACCACAGCGCAGGATCATAAGCGGGTTGGTGAAGGTGATACAGGCCCCAATACTGGCGGTATGGGGGCTTATTCTCCCGCACCAGTGATGACCAAAGAGATGTGCGAGCGAGTGCTTAAAGAGATTATAGAACCAACCGTCAAGGGCATGGCAGAACGCGGCACGCCCTATGCAGGTGTGTTGTTTGCAGGGTTGATGATTACGGATGACGGCCCCAAACTGATTGAATATAACGCCCGCTTTGGCGACCCTGAAACCCAGGCGCTGATGGTGCGGATGCGCTCTGACCTGTTTGCCAATATGATTGCCTGTGCTTATGGCGCCAAGCTCAACCGCACCATGACTACCTGGTGGGAGGATGAGGTGTCTGTCACAGTGGTGATGGCAGCAAAAGGCTATCCTGGCGCTTATGAAAAGGGCAGCGAGATTAAGGGGCTGGAAGAAGCAGCCGCTGACCCGATGGTCGAGATTTTCCACGCTGGCACAGCGGAAAAGGACGGCAAGATTATTGCTGTTGGCGGGCGGGTGCTGAATATTACCGCGCGCGGTAAAGATATTATTGAAGCCCGCGAAAAGGCCTATGCAGCCATAGACAAAATTGACTGGCCAGAAGGGTTTTACCGCAAGGATATTGGCTGGCGCGCCGTGGCGCGGCTGGAGCAAGCGAAGGGGTAAGCCAACAGGAAATAGTAACGATCTGGATGCTTCTTATACCGGATCACAAAGGGGTCTTGCTTTCAATGTGATGGCAATCCCCAATTGGCAGGGCATAGCGGCTTGGTAAAAGGATACCGCCTTTTGTGATTTAGTATTAACCGTCACGGTGTTCCCACATAAGTGCCAGATGTTCCTGAAAGGTTATGGTCAGGGGATGGTCTGCGCCATTGACCGTCTCGCTAAGCTCAATAGACCTGTAATATAAACTTTCCGCTTCTTCATATTGTGCCAGTCCATGAAGGGTGCGCGCCAGGCTATTATAGAGATAGACTGTCTCAGGATGGTTTTTTCCTAAAGTGGAGATATAGGTTTTTAGTGCCTTGCGGTAGAGGGGTTCAGCTTCCTGATATTTATCTTGTAAGTAAAGCGCTTCAGCCAAATTTTCATAGCTTTTGGCTGTTTCCAGGCTGGACTCTCCTGTGGTTCTTATATCTGACTGCAAGACCTTACGATAGAAGTCTGCGGCTTCAGGGTATTTGTCTTGCTTAAGATAGTTAAAAGCGGCATGATTCACAGTGAGTACTGTTTCGGGATGATTAGCGCCTAAAACCTTGGTATATATCGGCAAAACTGTGTCGTAAACCTGCCCAGCTTCCTGAAAGCGTTCTTGCTCAGACAGGTTATTGGCAAGATTATAGTAGGTATCCATAGTGTCCTTATGGTCTGATCCCAGTGTCTGCTCACGGATTGCCAGCGCTTTGCGGTACAGCGGTTCTGCTTCTCCATGCAGGCCGGCTCGCTCTAAATTGGCTGCACTATTATTCATGCTGGCTGCTACTGTGGGGTGGTCTGAACCAAGTTGCTCCAGGTTGATTTGCAAGGCTTCATAATAATAATGTTTTGCCTCTTCATGACGCCCCTGTTGATAAAGGTTATAGGCAAGGTTGGTATAGCTGGTAGCTGTTTCCGTGTTTTCTTTACCGAGACTCTTTACATCAATTTTCAGAACCTTGCGGTAAAGCTGTTCTGCCTCAAGATAATGCAGTTCTTCCTCAAGACAAAAGGCGAGGTTATTATAGGCTACCAGAACATAGGGATGGTCTTCCTCATATTCCTGAAGGAAATGGTTTAACGTTTCTTGCCATAAGGTATGGCTTTGAGAGAGCCAGTCATGCTCAAGAAGCCTGTCCCAATAAGGCGTGACCCATTCAATATAGTCGTCCGGGAATATTTCTAGATAGAGGGATGCTGCCAAAACGGTGGCGTTGGCGGCATCCTCTGTTACCTCATCATTTGACTGTTGCAGAGCCCTGTTTTCAAAATGGTGAAAAATGTTGAGCATGACCTGAGCGTTTTTTCTGCGTGATGACTGTGCTTTTAAAAGGGTAGCGATGTCAGGCTGGACACAGAAAAACTTGTGGGGTTTATCATCATCATAAGGCAGGATAATGGACAGCTGGATAAGGGTATCAAAACAGGGGAGTAGGTGAGCCGGCTTGACAAGTTTTAGTATTTTATCAAAGGCCTTGCTGTCAAAGCCATTAGTCAGGCTAAGCATTTGAAGCATTTTCCAGGTTTGTGGGCTATAAAGGGTTTCAAGCAGGCCAATAATTGTTTTGAGTTCCGCTTTATAACCGTCTACAGTTATACCAAAATTTTTGGGAATAGCGGGGGAAAGATCAGGAAAATTGGGAAGATTAGAATAATATTCTGCCAACATATCCAGCATCAAAAGAGAAGGATAGGCTGTGTCATCCTCTTGTTCAAGAATGATAGCACGGTCAAAGATGGATTCTCGGGTCGCCTTGTCAGCAATAGGGAGCTGTTCTAGCCAATCCAGAATTTCTTGTCTTGAGGGTGTGTTACCAACAAATAAGGTGCAGGCTTTTTGAGGCAAAAGAGTGATGTTTGGAGCGGTCATGGCATTGATCCTCTGACAGTACTATCTGATAATCTTATCAAGGATCATAACAATAGTAGCCCGTCAAAGGCAAACCAGGAATGGGAAGCATCCCCGCCATAATTTGAAATTATATAAGCGGTTTATAG
>JAUTBZ010154734.1:0-11418 GCA_032361785.1 Lepetodrilus galriftensis
TTCACTAATATCATGACTTGCATGCATATGTACTGCTTGACTAGTCTGGATTTCCACCAGTTTTTATAGTGCTAGTTAGAACAATGATACCCCACTCAGACACAGTATACCAACTCATTAAAAGTCCCATTTAATGCTGAGCGCCAAGCAGGGAAACAACAAGTACCACCTTTTAACGTTTTTTGGTACGACGCGACCGGGGATTGAACCCGCGACCTTCCGCACTCCGGGCCGACGCTCTAACCATTACGCCACAAAGCCGGTCATGTATTGATATAAAATAATCTAATGAATATATGAAATCATGTGTACTTTTCTATATTACCTACAGTAATTTTCTGAAAGTTTCATAAATTGGGGGTGAAAATACATTATCAGCAGCTTACCTGTAGCATGGCTCAAATCTGGTTGTCCCTCTCCCACGCCTAGAAATAAAAAACATATTTGTGCAATATTCTAGAAATGTTCTATCAATGACAATGCTGACTATGATAGATGTTAAATATTCCCCAATTAGGCAAGATGGTAGACACTAACATTAGTAGAAGGCTTGACATATATTACCATGTCATAGATTAACCATAGCTACTTATGTGATAGACTAGAGTCAGACGGAGACTGACCATGTTTCTGCTGGTCCTGAGCGAAGTCCGCCATGTCCACCTTAGTACTGGCCACGGTATCAGCCAGAGCCATGAGGTACATCTGATCTAGACTGGACAGCCCGGGCAGCCGGATGTGGAGGAGGTGAGCGCCCAGGACCTTGCCCTGCCGGGGCCCGAAGTAGTTAGGGTTGATCTGTGCGTGGCTGGAGGAGTGCATCCTGCTCCTCTTGCCCCCGCCCCCGCTGCTGTCGGCCGAGGTGGACAGGAGAGCTTCGTCCAGAGACTCGTCGTGCAAGTCGTCGCGGTCGAACAGCTCAGTGTAGTCCTCGGGGTGTGGGTTCGTATTGGCGGCAGTCGCTGCTCCGGCTTTGGATATCTCCACGTTGATTCCGAAGTTGTCTTCGTCAGCTGCCAGCAGGGCGTAGATAGGTAGCGGTGGGATGGAGTGGATCTCGTGAACGTCGACGGATATTTCTTCGTCGATCCTGAGATCGCTGTCCTTATTGCTGGCAGACACAGACACACTGCGAGGTCGGACGGACCGCACGGACAGCAGACCTTCCTCGTTGTCGAGGTCGTCCACGTACACGGCCTGCATGGTCTCACTCCCAGCGATGCAGCGAGCCAGGTGAGCCAGGATGGCCTTGACACGTTTGATCTTCCCGAAGTTGAGCAGCTCCAGCAGCTGTTTGGGGTGGTACTGCGGCAGGACAGGGTTGGCTTGTCTGGCCGCCTCGAACAGCCCGAAGTCCTGGATGACGGTCAGACTGGTGACGCTGTCACTCCGGGACAAGCTGCTTCTAGACGCCCCGGAGCCCTGGTCAGACTTCTTCCACATCTCCTTCTTCTTCAAACTAGTGTGAGTGGAGTTGAAGTGCTTGAAGCTCGGCATTGAGTATGATGGCTTGAAACTGGTGGTGGATTTCTTGGAATAGCTGGTATTCTGAGCCATGGTGTTCAAGTTGACTTCAGTCAACGTCCGTTTGTCGATGGTTAGGTTATCAGCTGACGAGCCTTGACTGTCGACCACGCCCACCCCTCTCCACTGAGAATGCACGTGCATTTCATTGTCCATCCCGATAACCAGGATGCCCGCTCTCACCCACGACAGGTGCATGGGCAAGGGAGGTAACCCATCAGCAGTGGTCAGCTCCAGCGCGCGCAGTCTCATCCAGCGAATTTCCTCCTGGTAGTTGTCGACCACCAGTGACTTGGACTTCTGCATCATGGGTCTCTGTCTGGTGGAGCTGCTGGTAGACTTGGTCTGTTTGCCTGTGAACGCCTTCAGCGACTCCTGTGCAATCTCATTTGATACCTAATGGAATACAAACAAACTGTCATTGTGGGGTTTAATTGTACATCCAATTAATACCTTATGACACCTATATTGTTGTCCATAAGATTATATAGCGCATGCCGTGGATTGTCAGATTAGTGTAGAAGGAAACCTGCAACACCTGTAGCAAGCATTGAACCTGCAAGTACTAGGACCTGAAGAACGAATCATTATTCAAATCAATAATTTCAATAACAAAATCAATACCTTCCGACCGCAAATCATAATATCTGTACTTGAAACACATATCAGTGCATATAATTGCATGAGAAATTAGACTAATTTTGTGATGTGAAGCCTTCCTTACCTGAGAGTACATTAACACTTTAGAGCCCACGGCCACTGTCAGGATGTGAGAGCCGTCCTCGGCCGACACCCAGTCCATCTGCACCAGACACTTCTGCATGAGCAGCCCCAGCTTGTTGCCCTGCTCAGCGATGGACTTACGCACCGTCTGTATAGTGCTGAGGCTGGGCACGGACTTAGTGCGGGGGAGGGAGGTGGAGAAGGAGGAGGATGGGGAGAGACCGCCGCCCGACGGTCTGCTGGTGGTGCTGGTGCTCGCAGACCCGTCCGCGTTGAAGATCTGCGCCAGATCGATCTCCGCCTTGGGGTCCGGGATCTTGATGTTCTTCAGCTCGATGGTGTCTTCTAGGATCCACTCGGATCCACCTGAGAGAGAAGGAGGCAGGTCAGATATCTACCAGACATCGTAACAGACAATTGTGATTTCAACAGAAAATAAGCCCAGAGTCTGGGGACTACAGATATCAAACTACATCCAGTACAAATAGATCAACCCCTGGATGTTAACAGATATGCTGGGATCTTGCCATGCGTGATCTACATGAAGCACATTACGGATTCCGAGTAGGACAATTTAACCATGATTGCTACAATATAATTCCAAGTAAATTATCACCATATATTTGTGAAAGAACATTGTAGGGACATTAAGCAACAATTCATTCACTCACCTGTTGATTCACATTCAAAGATGGCCACATAGAGGTTGACGAATTTGTCGTTTGGGTTTTCGGCCATTGCTCGAATAGCACCGTGTCTGTAAGCAACAGCGATCCTCCCACTGTACGCGCAGCTGACTGTGATAGGCTTGCCTGGAACAAATGAACCATGTCTACCTGTAAAATATGTCAACCATCACTTTCTAGGGTTACTCATTGACATTACCTGGCCCTGATATTATAAAACTTGTTGAGTACAATTTCATACTCAAGCTCAAATTTAACATGGGGATTTGTGAATAAAAACCTTGAGTTGAGCATGAGTTTGTACTCAAAAAGGATTCATAATCTAGGGGTCAGGCATGGTGACAGCACTCTCACCGACATTACCTGGAATAATAATGGCACTCTCACTGACATTATACCAGAGGCCTGTTCAGGAAGGCGAGTTTACGCAAGTTCACGAGTTAAATTTTCTTGGAAATGTTCATACTTCATATGTGACGTCACGCGTGAACTCGCGTGAACTCACGTAAACTCTCCCTCCTAAACAGGCCTCTGGGCCCAAGATTAGGAAACGATTTCATACTCAACTCAGAATTGTGTTCATAAAATGTCATCTTTTTTAGCATAGCACATGAGTTGAGCACAAAAACTTAGTGAGGGCACTCTCGCTGACATTTACCTGGTATAGTGACGGCACTCTCGTTGTTGCTGGAGTTCATCATCTCCCACTGCGTCCAGCTGTACTGGGTGTCCTGCAGCTGTGAGCACGTCCTGGTCCTGACGGCGGGCTTCCTGGTCACGTACTCCTCCTCCATGCTGTACTCGTAGCTGGTGATGCTCAGGTTAGTGTGCTGCGCGCCGTCATCGTAGCTGCTCATCTCGTGCAGGTCACACTTCCAGAAGCGGACCTCGCCGTCGGAGCACGCCGTCACGATGAGGTACGGAGCAAAGCATGCTGGGTAGATGGACGCCGAGCTGAGATGTCCCGCGGCCACGTTAGCGCTGATCACGTGCACGTCGTCCGGCAGGTTCAGTATCTGACTGCATACCTGAAAGGTAAAAATGGATAAAATATTGATTTGGTTAACTTAAAAAATATATAAATCTTTCAAAGGTATTCAATATGTCCATACAAAAACAAAGGGGGGGAAAGAAGACATATTTAAAATATTGAAAATCTTTCAAAGGTATTGAACATTTCAAATAAACATGGCAAAGATGACATAAACCTGAAGGTTGGTATGAGAATGCAGTGAGTGAATATGAAGTTTAACATCACTGCATGAATATTTCATACATTTGCGACATGAAATACATCTACAACAAACTGCATAGACCCAAAATCAAACCATCAATCTGTGTTACTATTTTGAACATTGTGCAGTGCAGCTTGTAGAATGAGTACTTGGACGGCGGCCTACCTTTGACGTTGAGATGGACATTGTCATGACAGAAGCTTGTCTACCAGAGTCCAGGTCGTCAAAGGAATGTCCAGTAAACGGAGGACTGCTGCCAGATATGTCGAAGTCTGCGTAGTTCCCCATCGGAGCAGAACTGTGCTTGTTGCCTGCAGCGACACATTGTACTAATAGAGGCATGTAGGATAATGAACAATAATCTAGGGGCCGGGGCTGCTCCTTTTTAGTTGTTCTGTCTGTACGACGCATGCGCAGTTACACTGTGCAGTGTTGATCCTTTGTAACTGCGCATGAGTCGGACAGAAAGTACAGAGAGAACAGCTAGAAAGGATCAGAGTGCAAGTGGTATCAGTAGTCAATAGAGCATGGATTTGGATTAATCGATAGCGATTATGGAGTTTAATGTCACTGCAGGAATCTTTCACCCATTTCCGACGAGGATTTGGATTAAAAAAATGGACAAATAATTATCATAATTTTGAAATTTTGGAAAATATTTAATGATTGTGTAACCACATTTATTAAGGAACACCCAAAAAGAATTGAATTGAAATATTTTATACATTATCAGTTTCCAGTACAGGTTTGTCTTTAACAATGTTCCCATAAGCACAAGTCTGCCTACCCTCAGAAAGACTGGTGGCTTGAGACGAGATGGTGATCTTCCACATGTGCAGAGTAGACCCGCCCAGAACGGTCCTCTCCACCACCACCAGGTAGAAGTTCTCGTCGAAGGAGTTGAGGTTCCTCAGGTCCACCACGGCCTCCAGACTGGCTCCCCCGGCGCACGGGTTGTCCCCCGAGGAGAAGCGCCCCGTCACAAGCTGCTCTTGAAACACGTGCAGCAGCTGGATGTTCTGCCAGTCCTGGAGGATGGAGATGTGTGGTTAGGAAAATAGTATCAACTAATGTCCACAGTTTCACATTGCCATCATAGACACTGGTTATACACAGGTCCTAATCATCAATATCTCTTGGAATGCATACACAACTGTTCAGTGCACATATGCGTCAGATGGGTCATCCTCGCACCCCAAGGGTACTTCCCCGTATTTGGTCTCTAATGCAATAGTATGGCCTCTAATTTATAAATTGCAACTATTTCTTAAACTGCAATTATTTACCTCAGAGGAGAATTTCTGGCTGATGTAAAGAAATGTATTGGTTAGGAACTCATGTATAAGTATGGCAAAAATTTAATTTATCTCTACTGCAGTGTTAGAAAAAATAACTGAATTTCTTTTGGGGGGTAGGGGGGTCCATATATTATATACATGATGTCATGAACAAAGTAAGATGTGTCACATGGAAGTAGGCGGTTTAATTTTACCTCATCAGCCAGAAGAAGAAAAAACGGAATTTCGGTAAAAAAACAGTGAATTCACATTCCTGCTACTGTTGTACAACTGCCAGATTTAGGGGCTTAGCAACACTGCTATACCATTATTTAGCTTTTGTCTTGTAGTTTATAACTACCTGCACGGCGTCGCTGATTCCCTCCAGCTCCATGATACAGCCGGGTCTGGCGGAGGACTGGAGACTGACGATGTTGAGCAGGTCGCTGGTGGACTGCGGCGCGCCACTCTGGTCCACGTGGTAGCTAGAGCTGGTGGTGCTGGAGAAACTCAGGGCGGTCTGGAAGCAAGCAGTGGCGGAGAGTTAGTCAACTCCTAGGTTACACTGCCAATACTGTAACTACCAGGGAAACCATGCCCACATTTCTCAAAAACAAACTTGAGTTTGAGATTTTGCTCAGCTGAGATTTCTCACATTGACTAAGTGTTGTAACTTGAGTGTTGTAACTTGAGTAAAAACTCAAACCCAGCTGAGATTTTGCCAAAGATCACATAAGATTACCGAGCCACGCTTCCCACCAACAAGAAAATAAATCATTAATTGCATTTTCTTTTATTCATGGTGCATGACCCCCACCTTCGTCCCAAAATACAACACCAAAGAGAAGATCCTGATTTTAGTAAATAAATATTTATGACCACAATAAGTATCTGGAACACTCTATCTATATTGCAGACATACATCTGATGTGTCTGTGAACTTACGTCTCTCCTCTGTGGTGAGCTATCCATAAGCAGGGTTCTGGCGTCGATCACGGCCTGGTACAGCCGCAGACAGTTGCCGTCCGATGCCACAAAGAGAGCACTGGGTGAGTTACTGCAGGAACCTAACGACGTGCTGCCGGAGTAAACAGATAACACAAGTTACTATCAGAAATCTACTGTCGTCAACTGCGACCTCCATAGAAGAAACTATATAGGCGAGAACTCTATCAACTAAGGAAAACAGTGACATATATGAATGAAATAAATATATATTACGTTTGATTTGAATTTGTGCTTACAGTGATTCAGCTGCAATAAAAACAAAATCAGACAATTGTCCCGAATGACTAAAACTGAGTAAAAGAGTTTCGGACATTTTGGTAATAATATATGTATTTTAAACATGCCATTTCGGACATTTGAAAAATAAATCGGCAAGTTGCCGATGGGCAGCAAAAACACTAAGACGTATTTTCAAAATAATTTCGCTCATTAATGAATTATTTTCAAGATAATTTCGCTCATCAATGGCTCTTCAGTTTTCATATCAGGAGAAACCTGTAACACCCATAGTACTGAGTGTTGCAGTAAAAACATGCTATAAATAGAATCTCCAACAAAATTGTTACAAGCCTCTCACCTAGGTAGGAGCGTCGGCACCCACGCCACGGTGGAGAAAGCCGACACCGGGGGAGTGTTAATCCTGGCCAGCTCCACGATTCCCCCAGACTTAGACAGAGGTCCCACGGGGTCCACCCTCCACAGGATCAGCTCACTACAGAAGTTGAAGCCGCCCTGATGGTCGTCGATGGTCTCCGGGTCCACCTCGCTGTCCGGCGTCCCGGCCTCAGGGATGTTGTGATGCGACGTGGTCAGCAGCAGCGGCAGCACGGGGTGGCACGCGGCCGAGTTCGTCCTGAACCTGTGCCCGCACGTCCGGGACGCGTGTGCCACGCTGACGATCGTCTGGAACTTGGAGTTCTCCGAGAAGCTGATCTGCCACTGGTTGATGCTGCCGTTGACGTGCTTGGAGATCATCAGGACGTTGGGGATCAGCATGTTGTCGTTTTGACCTGGGGAGCTCTTCCCCATGGCCGACGCCGGTTGACTGGAACCGCGGACGAATCCCCCGTCGGCGTCCGTCATTGAGCCCTTGCTCTCGCTCATCTTCATGGCAGACTTGATGTCCATCTTGCTGTAGTTGCAGTACATCATCAGGTTGCTGGCCATGGTGCGGGCGTCGGGGATGGGGAACGCGTTGGGCAGCCGTGAGGAGAAGCTGACCTGGGCCTGGCGGAAACAGTACGGGTTGCACTCGTCTAGCCAGTCTACCAGCCTGGAGTACAGAGAAGTCATGGCAGTGAGGAAACTGTGAATAGGGCGTGAAAGTAATGGTGGGAACCTCGTTGTGAAACTGACTTCCGGGGGCAGGAGGCTCCTAATAATGACAACTACCAGTTGATAAAAACCATTGTTCCCATTGTTACGTAATGACTATTGTTCCTACAGTCTACTGCAGGTGTAGTAGTGTATGTGCGAAACGCAGAGCAACACATTTGCACTAGTTTACGTGCTGCCCCCACCACTGACACGCCCTATAACTAAGCCTTAGTATCTGAAATCACTGATTTATATGACACTATCATGTGGAATAGAGGTAATGACAAACATGGGCAAACTGTGATAAACCCAGCAGAGAATCGCTACCATTTCCCACAGCCTGCCCCTCACAAAGAGGAGGGGTACCGCCGGACGACAGGACACTCACCAGACTAAGAAGCTGCCATCCACTGGGTGGATACTGAACAGCATGTCGGAACTCTGGTGCCAGTCACGCAGCAGGATCTCAATCCTCCGATCCAGCGACTCAACAACGGAACTCTGGAACCAAATACAGGATACACTTACTTAAAGTCATAAAACAAACAGAGTATCAAAATATTGGCAATCGAAAGGAATAAATCCATAAATACAGCACAAGTTATCTTGTCATACTGCAGAGAGAAATAATGGTTATCACTAATGTTGAAAGTTATGTACGCTAACATTATCCATAACATGGAAATCTCTATAAATCTGGGGTATCGTTTCTCGAAGCTCTCTTACCCGCTAAGGGACCATAGCACTCTCTTTGCCGATAGTACATTGCTAAGAGAGTGCTTTGATCCCTTAGCGGCTAAGACAGCTTCGAGAAACGTACCATATAATGCAGTAAAAACTTACAGAGATTTCTGCAGAACTTCCAGTTCCGTCCTCTGATGACATGCTGGACTGACTGTCCGTGTGACTGCCTAGACTCTTGTTGTCTTTGTGAGAGTTCTTGTGTTTGTGCCGCATCTTGAAAAACAGACTCCTTTTCTTCTTTGAGTGGCCTGCAATTTATAGAAATAACATAAATATTTATTAAGAAATACTTTCAAAATGTAATATCCTTGTCATTCTAGGTGTGTAGATATACCCCTTGGTCAATATCCTCATTGAGAGCTTCCAAGATTACAAAATACTGTCAGAGTTTAATATTGACCTGGAGCGTATTCGATTCAACACACGACCTACCTTAGGGTGACAGTCGCGTGATGAAATTAGCAAATGAGGGTACTCGTTTCATCACGAGTGTTTGGTCATTGGCTAATTTTATCACACTAGGGTTGGTCGTGTGTTTGAAATGAATACACTCTTGGACATCCCTGCCTCTCAACACGGTCAGGGCCAGAAATAGGCCGAACTAATGACCTTGACCTCTAATCAACTCACCTATCTTAACCCAGACTTACTCTTGCTCCTTCACACATATTACTAAAATCTTGACTACACTGTTCCAGGTCTACCTAACCTGTGCGAGCTACCTACGGGTGGAAGCAGACCGCGACTTCAGCTCACCGGTCTCGTCCCGCGTGTGTTCATGTTCGTGGTCCTCCGGCTCCTCGTCCAGGTCGCCGTGGAAGTGGTCGTGTTCGTCGTCGCTGTCGTACTCATGGCTGGTGTGCACCTCGTCCTTGCAGCGCTCGTCGTACAACACCTGCTTGTGGAGGTCCTGCAGGATCTGCTCCGCCTCGATGGTGAACTGCAGCTCCTTGTTGTTCAGCCAGTGGATCTTGAAGTTGTGCTCTACGTCGTGCTTACTGCCAACCATCGGCTGGAGAGGAATGTCTGGAACAATGTGGGGGGACATTTTCAAGTCGGTCCAAGATAGGAAAGCAGTCAAAGGACAAACCTGCTCTGTGTTCAGTCAGTTAAGCCAACAGTTCCATAACATTCAATAACTATGGCACTCATACCCACTTTACAGACTCACCGAGGAGCAATACATTCTCATTACTGAAAACAGGTCAGGTGAAGGCATATGATTTTGAAGCCAATTCTTGACATTAAACTAATAAATGCTTTTCAAACTTTCAATGAATGATTGATTGAATTAGTGGTTTATGTCAAAGGGGGAACATTTCACCCATACATGACAACAAACCTCAATCACATTGTATTTTAACCTAAATCCCAGTACTATTGTCATTCAAGCAACACTGGTTTTAGATTTCTGTAAGAGTTCACCTGTCTCAGGGTTGATGCTGCCCGCCAGATGGAAGTGAAGGACCGGGGAGACTCCGTTCTGGTGGATGGCAAACTTGTGGAAGTCATGGACGCTGCTGACACTTGTCAGATTGGACATGCTCATCACCGTCTCGGGGCCGTACTTGTGTCGCTTCCTCTTGTGTATAGCATGCCTGAAACACAAGTGTAATAAAATATTGAAATAGAAAGATAAGGTTCATCATGGTCTCATGACTACTTGAGTATATTCCTCATAATCAATGCATGCAGACGATACTAAATAAGTGTCGAAAAGTGTGTTTTTTAAATTTTAAACTTCTAAATCTGGTCAGGGATATGATAAAATAAAAAATGGAGAAATAATAATAATAATAATAATAATAATAATGTGTACATAAATAATGCTCAAAAGCATGTTAATAGTGATACACATAATGATTACTATGGATCCAGACAAGTCTGAACTCTTACATCTTCATCTGCTACAAAGGCTCACCAACATCAGCCAATAGACTCTCCATATCTCATACCTAATAGTTTTGAGTCGCTGAAGGAACCTCTTCTTATGGCGGTGAGTGTGGTACTTGTGGTCGAGTGTTCCACTGGGGTCGAACTGTTCCAGGTCGTACAGTCCATCGTCGGGCAGGATGGTCTCGCACCAGATCCGACAGACGTTGTCCAGACACGACGTGACCAGCATGTTGGCCACAGAACCCCTGTACAAGGTGAGAGAAGTCTCAACTATAGACCGGGATACATCTGGAATAGCACTAACGTAAGCACAGGGATAGAACTCCACTTTAAGACTTGCTCACCCAAATAATGATATAAATAACAAAACATGAAATATTTCTACTATCCCGTAGGATACCTTTAGCATTAGGACAAGCCTGATATAAATTCTATCAAATTGTTATAGTCGATATTTGTCACTACGAGATAACTGGAAATCACTAATAGTATAAAGCACCACAATGTCTTTGATATTGTTTGAATTTATGCTTAATCTTTCTCTGATGTGCTGGCTACCCTATATGTAAGCATATTACTACAGGTTTTGTGGGTTAAAATGGCACCAAACTACAATTATCTCCCCCTATATGGGCACTTTCTATGGCACCAAACTACCGAGTTATTGCTCCCTGCATGGGGTAGTTTCCAGCATGCTGAGTTATCTCCTCCTACCTGGGTAGTTTCCATGGCACCATACTACAGAGTTATCTCCCCCTACCTGGGCATGAACTTGCTGGTGGCCCTCCAGGAGAAGCCGGTGACAGCGCGGGGGTGAGAGATGTACACGAAGGAGTAGTGCTGCTCCTCGATCTTAGGGCTGATGCTGTCCGACCTGATCAGCTGGGCGGGCACTGGACAACGCACAACAACATACAGGTGGTGTTCCATTGACAGTGTTGGACGTACATTCTGGAGAGGGGATTGCTCCTTTCTAGTTGTTCTGTATGTACTTTCTGTTCGACGCAT
>JAUTBZ010154745.1:0-11418 GCA_032361785.1 Lepetodrilus galriftensis
ACACACACACACACACACACACACACACACACACACATACACATACACACACACACACACACACACACACACACACACACACACACACACACAACAAGTCTACATGGAAGAAACAAAATGACGAACATCTTGTTCTTAGCAAATGTCGTATAAAGTTTCTATTCGCAGACAGAACACTCAACGCTGTGAGCTCTGATTTAAGAAGCGTTGAAGGAAGTTTATTGGGCATTCTGATTTATAGAACAATTTTGTTTAGAGGGACTGTCATCACTCCAAAAGCCATTTTTGCTCGATTTTCTATTTCTCGCCTCGTGGTTTGATTACACTGCTCACGTGGAAGAATAAACATAACTGTCAACCAATCCAAAGGGAATAACCCTATCGCTACGCTGCTCCGTCGTGGAGAGAGAAAAAAATGTATCACCAGAATGGAACTACACAAAGTTTTGGACAAGTCTGGGGAAAATTGGATTGTCATAAAGTTTGCTGCTGTTTTGTTTTACACTGTGACGAGTGGTGTAATATTTAATTTAATATTTCTGGGTTGAGTGGTGAAGAACAAAGACGAACACTGGGAGATTCAGTCTAACACTACTCCTTCAGTCTGCATAGTTCATTAAAATAAATTAAAAATATTATGATGAAATATCTGGAAATGAATACCTTGTTATAATTCCAGGTAATAAAAACTATCAAGCCAAGGATGATCTATGCATTTGACTTTAGAAATAGTATAATTCATGGCATGATCAGTTTCCTATTATGATGCATAATGTTACATTTGTAGTCTGGTAAAATAGTTGCTTGTTTCTACGAAATGTATATAAACCAGCGTAATGCAGACAGACAGACGACAGGGGAAATTAGAGTAGCATACTGGTATGCCAGTACTGGTCCAACTAATAGTTCCGCTAATGTAAGGCAATTTTGGTTGGAGTGGAAATACTGGAGTTGTAAAGCATGCCCTCAACAGTAGACCAACTAAAATGGACCCCACTTACAAGTTTTATCCACGTCCGAAAGGATTCCAAAGCGCTTCATTATTATTACCAATTCAATTCAATTCAATTCAATGTATTACTCTTTTACCACTATCAGTGGTATACGAGACATATATATATAAATATTAATACAAAACAAGTATTCAAGATGGATCAATGGATCAATGTGCACTCCTTTCACCTTCTCAACTCCCCGGAGAGTATATAACCCCAAAAGGCCATAGAGTTAACAAAAAGGTCCTAGAGTTAACAAAAAGGCCCTAGAAAGTTAACAATCAAATTCAAACTCATCCTGTCATGTAGGAATAGTGTATTCGGTACAACTACGTATGCAAATACATGGTTCGATTATATACTAGTATATCAAAAGCTTTTGAACTTGATGTACATTTTAATGGCGCTTTAAACAATTTAGCGAGAAGGGTACGCAGTTTTCCGGTCATGCGCATTAGGTATCCGTCCCCAACGTCTGGGATGAGCATGTGCGTTTGTTCCTGCAGTTAACGGGCAAGAAGTGAAGTTGAATTTCGCATGTCTGTGTAAACAAGGAGCGGATGCCATTAATAAAACAACAGTTGACCATTATCGATTGATAATCTACAACACAAGTGCAAGAGATGATCACCTTCCATTGAAATGGCGGCTTCTTTTCAACCAACAGGAGCACATTTATGCTAACTTATCATACATTATTTATCTCATCTAGGTTTCTAATTGTACAAGTCAGCTAATGTTACATACATATTTTATATCTAAAACAGGAAAACATGCTCCCATATTGTCAGCTTATTGTGAAGTTACATTAAGTTTGAATACTTCCATTGGCATGGTAATGTGTCTTGGATGGAGGTTTTAAATATATGTGTTGTATTCAAATACTATAGTGATATAAAAGTACTAGTAAACGATTGTATGGATACACTACGAGAAACAGGCGCGTCCAAACGACTAGGGTTTTTCCCTGTAGGGTACCACAGGTGCCACTAAGACCCGACCTCTGCACATGCACCACGTGATTAACCGACTTCATAGTTGCTATGCGAGACACGGGTGCGTCCACAGGACTAGAAAACAGACAGACAGAACATGGACGGGTAGAAACTTACTCGCAGAGTATCATAAGCCCCAACCCAAGTACCATGTGATTCATGGGTTTCACAGTTATTTCCTTTTTTATTTTTCTAATTTGTTTTCTGCGGTCACGGCGATTGAATGTTTGGTGTTTAGAAATATGTTGAGTTGAATATTTAGATATACGTACCTAGACCAAAATAAAAAAATTAATGATATAATAAGTCCATTTGTAATGCGACAAATTCCATTTCCTCAGTGAATGCAATCATCTACTTTCTAGACATGACAGGTTGAAGCATCCCATACACTATTTCTTTCAAAACTCGAACAATACTTTTTTAGGTGATGTATCCTGTGATTGTTGACATTTTGTCATATTCTTGTCATACATTCAGTCTTTAATGCGTGTATGAAAAAAAGGTCAATGACATTACGTGTACAAGCAATTAATAAACGTGTAATTATTGTGCACCTGCCGTTAATGTCGAAAGCTGTCTCTGGTAATCTAAATATTCCCATCTTGATATTAATGATAAAGGCTCTCACATAGAAACAAACAATACTGTACGTTTATCATCTACCATAAAGCCGTCACTATCTTTAATATCTATCTCAGGTTATGACAAAAACATGTCATTAGGCGAAAAACTAATGTTCAAACCCCGCCTAGAGGCTCTCACGCATAAACATGATATCATGTCATCAAAACAAAATTTATCTTCTGCCTTCTTTTCACAATTAGTAGGTTATTACACGACGGCGAAAACAGTGTTAATATAGTAAGCCAAACGCACAAGGTATAATATTACAGGCATTGGCTTTCCCCGAAACATGCATGAGGCGCTTTGTATAACGTCTACGGTAGCCCAGGAGGGATACATTTCATTATGCCTAAAATTCCTAATTACTATATATATTACGCCGAGCGCACGTAGTATGTAATCGACAAATAATAATGCCACTAAAGAATGTTTTAAATTGACAATATCGTGAACAACATGTCTGAAACCACACAACGGCGCGAGTATGTATATTTAAGACGTATAATTTAATTTCTCGCTACCATTAACATAGGTGGGGGTCTAAGTGAAATTTTGAAAAGCGCACGCTGTTTACAAGTTATTGTCTGCCGTATTTGCCCCATGTCATTCTACGCCCCTAAAAATGTTTTTCTAAAACATTGAACTACAATTTTGTTTCTTTCAAGGCATATTTTGGTTCCAGCTAGTTAACCTGTCACAACACTACTAATTGAATTCCACATTTCAAGTTAATGTAGGTAACCCTCCGATACATAGCGATAAAATTTCACTCAAATATGCATTGAAATCTTTTGACAGAAAAAACGCATAGGCACGTTAGTCATTTCTATTGGAAATGCATCTACGTTAAGTCTGTACTTCATCATATATCATGTTGCTTGACGATGCATAGGGTAAATAGAGTAGAGATTATACCCTTAGTTGTGCACGTAGCAGAAACTTTCCATTCTGCCACCAGGTGGCGGTTCTGACCCGTCTTAATAACCTAATGGCCGTCTGGCATCCATAATGAATTAACAAAACATTGACGCAACGGGGAGTAATTTAAACGTAACGTAGATTTTTTTTTCAAATGTCTTTCACCAGAGCATTTTGTGTGGTCTTTCCTACCCGTGTGTGGCTAAATTTATATAAAGGTACTAAACTCCGTGTTACATTCATCTTTACAAATATCACGTTAAGCGACACGAACATATCTGTTGCTTGGATTAGCATCGTCAACATGTCTTTTTACCATGCAATTTGTTTTCAACCCTTGTTAACATATATTATCGGCCATGAACAGATATGACCAATGTCATCCAAAACGCCCATCATAGGCCGAAGCTATCGTTTTACAGAGAGTTTAAAGGTTTAAGCGCAGGTCGTATATATCTAGTTGCGCTTTGATCAGGGAGCGAAGCCGTACAGTGATAAGGTATATCTAAATGATCGCAGGGTCGCAACACAACATCCCCGCCCCGGGGGAGGATAAACAGGGATTATAAACTCTGTTTATGTTTCCATATTTTCAATGGTGTTTATGGAATTATCTTAGTGTTTTCAACGCTTGGCTGATTCAGCGGCTTGCCTGAAACATTAACGTCTAACACGTGTGGAACTTCGATCGTAAATTGGTCTCCTGTTGGTCTGGGTACAGAGACGACATCATAAACTGATGTTTTCCTTTTCCCCATTTTTATACAAATGTGGTTTTAAAGCCTACTTTTGGCATCCCAAGCGAGATGTGATTTGCTGATGTAGATAATTACTACGAATTGATGTTTTTTTTGTGTTAGATCTCCCATACCTCTACGGTATGAAATGGTCAAATTTCTCAGAGGAGTATCAGATGATGATATTTTGCTTAGATGACACCTTAGCTTTACTAATAACTTTGAAAAAAATACACTATCTGTTTGCGTCATTTAGTTTCGTGAATATACACAATAACTAAATGTATCATAATATAAGACACTTCAATACATAATACCTCATATATTTCAATGTGTCCCTGACGTACTACAATGCTAGAAGAATTGTTACGTTGGCGAATGTCTATAATGGATATGTATGTATAACTAAGATATATTTCATCGATTAATTGTAGGCTAGAGCCACTATCAAGACCCACTTTCAAGATCACGGCTTGTCAGTTTTGGCCAGGAGGAAACTCGCAACATCCGTGGCGCTGAATGTTGCAGTAGACCTATATATAGAATGCACTGGTTTCGTATCTGAGGTGTGAAGAGGCAGCATTAGACGGTCAAGAAGTTTAATCAAGGAA
Source organism: Lepetodrilus galriftensis (assembly GCA_032361785.1). NCBI lineage: Eukaryota > Metazoa > Mollusca > Gastropoda > Lepetellida > Lepetodrilidae > Lepetodrilus > Lepetodrilus galriftensis. The sequence goes on from JAUTBZ010154745.1 coordinate 4,884, forward strand.
CTCACGAAGACGTCTTCGAAGAACCAACTGGGGTGGAATTACCAGAAACCGAAATACCATCAAACAAGCTTGTTCCGTGACCCACGTAGCACCTCGCTAATACCCAGACTGCTAACCAAATAACTAATAATATGAATAAATGAAGGCTGTAGTGCTAGGTGGTATGCGGCAAGGAGATGTGCTACCGCACGATTCATCTGTGTCGACAGAACCGCGATGGCGAGTAGGCAAAGACATTAATTGGCCCCTGTTTTAAACATGCCATTTGCAGATTAATATCCACCCAAGCGAAAGAATGGACGATTGTATAGAGAAATTAAACAATTGCAAATTTTTCGTAGTGCAATATTAACGATGTTGATCGTTAATGACAACCGAATCGACATTTTCATTGGTGGAAAAGAAACAATCGACATTTTATAATGTCTACATTGGAATTGGTCTCAAGGGAGACAACTTCGAACCGTGTAAAAGTGTAATACGCATGCCAACAACAAAGGTTGTGTATATTGTCATTAAGACCCCTATTGTTAATATTTAATTATTACGCGTAGTATTGTTCCATCAAACCTTGGAGAGTTTTTTTTCTCCAAAGTATGCAATAACCATAAAGATGATCTCTCAACATGTGTGCAATAAAATATACTTAGTAATGTTAACGATGATGCTGCTGACTGCGTGTTAACTAATCACACAAATGTCTTTCTGCGCAGTGTGGTGCAGAGCGCCCTATCAACAATCTGCACCTCTCGGGTTTTAAAACGGCGAGATCTTCCGAAAGCAGATATCGCGTGGCTTGGCGAGACTAGCCAGCTCTCCACACCTCCGCACAGGGGAGCGATTCCACAAAGAGGTTTGGTTTGGGAGTCGCCCATGCTCCTTGCCTTGTTTTTATGGCACATTTGGGCACCATGTTTTTGCATTAAAGTTTCTGTTTGATTTCCTCTTAATGAATTATTGATATGAAGGGTTCTTGGCACACCTGCTTTGCATGGACGATGTACGGGGCGAGCCCATGAGATCAATAATCATAGCTAGCACCCACAAACCTGGATGCAAGCAGCGTATATATTATACATTATGTTCACACCTGTAGAGACATGGCTATGATGACCAAAGGATTGTAGGCTTAGGGGATGTAAACATCATGAATAAATCAAATATTCTGTATATCTACTAATTTAAAGTACTTATGGGACAATATGTTCATACCTGATAAAGTGTAGGTGTGCATTTCGGGATTTTATCTGATCATTGTATATTTAAATGATATATTTTCTTACATTTCCATCGATAATCCGATCAGATATATTTCCTTCGGGACATCTTAAAGTGCTTGGTTTGGGAATACCTATGCATGAAGTGTTGGTAATTCAATTGAATTATCATGGCACTATCATGGCGCATACACCACGTGATCTAAGACTTCGAAAGGTGTATTCGTGTTGCATAATAGTAAGTATTTATTCGCTGGATCAGACTATAGATAAAGAGCCAAGGTTATATTTAACCCTTTCCCTGCTGGAGTTGGCACAGACACAGTTCTTTAGGGCATTTCTGCTTGCCTCCAGCATGGATAGTTAATATAGCTTTCGGGAATGTTTATCAATGCCGACAACACGCTCTTATAGCCTAGTATATTGTATGTTTAATACATGTCAGTATTGCTCAATACCAGAATTGCTACTAAAATAGTTAAGGATTGTGACTGTCATTTCACTGGATGTAATCAAACTACTGGAGACGAAATATGGACCGTACTTGGAGCCGTATGAACCGGCAGAGAACGTCAAATGTCTACTAGACTGCACAGTAGGACTAGCTAATTCAGATTCCAAGTTACACGTTCAGCTTGTAACAGGATATACACACATCTAGGAGTGTCGGCGGCAAAGCATCTGGGATGATGTGTCAAGGAGCCGTTTTGCCACACACCTTATTGTGGTCCAGTGCAAGGAAGTCGCTCTGCGGTTCATATCAGAGGCCTTTTAGCCACCTTCAAAGAGTGGATTTTGTATAGATTGTGCGTGAATGTAGATACAGTCCAATACAACTTGACATTATTGCCTGGTGCTTATTGTGAAGCATCTTGTAGCTCTTGAATGTCGCCAGCAGTAGGAAGAAGAAGACAGTATGTGTCCACGCTTTATACCACTCCGTAAAGAAAAGGATCAAAACCCCGTCGAGAAACCCGTATTGATTAAATCCATCACTTCATTTGTCAACATGGCTCTGAAAATGAGAAAAAAAGAAAAATTGACAGCCAATAAAATGGACAAGTTGGGTGAAAGGGGTGAATCTTTTGTATGAATATCGTGTTTATAGCTGGGCAATAATGGTCCCCCTGTGACAGGTCGGAGGCGTCCATGCATGGTGCAAGTCGTGCCGTAGGATTACAACGAGGAATTGGGTCCCAGAGTCGTGAGACAGGCTTCAATCAGAGAAGCACAAGAACAATCTCGTCTGGTAAAGCGTGCACTGTAAAGACTCTCCAGAGGACGGCCTCCAAACCCTTTCCAATACCACGGCTGGCTACGACCACGGCGGCTCCATTTAAACAAATAGCTTTGGAAATGAGTTTAGCTAACTCAGCTAACACGAGTAGATTTTGCACGCATCTGGCACGGTCGTCGTTGATTTACTCAAGACAACATTTGGAGTACCTTATTTGCTGTATTTGCTGTTTGTTAACGTCCGTCTTTCGTGCCAGAACATTTAACATGGGAGCTATTTGTCTCGTGGATGAATTCAATCACACATTAGACGTGAATAGAGCCTATAGTGCTAGCTTCCACGCAGCGATTGAAACCAACAGAGTGAAGGATTCGCAACCAATTCAGTAATTTACTCTCGGTCACATTAATGTTACGTATATTAAGCCAAAATGAAGATGGGGAATTTTGTTGATGAAGCAAGTCTCGCGTGGTTCGGCGAGAGGTGTTATAAGATCGTTACGTCATGGTCTGGATGCCAGACAATAATTCTTACATCGGATTTTAATGCAAGCGTCAAGGGAGGTAAACCGTCACTTCATTTAACACTGTCCGGGGACCCGGATGGAACAAAACGCTAACTTTCGTGAAATTGATAACTTCATTAAAATGACAATCAAAGGCACAATACAGCCCATCTCACGAGTCACGGCTCAACATTTAATCTACTTCTGTTTTGATATCAACTTTATTGTATTTTCTTAGGAAACACTATACCATTATGGATCATGTTATGTCATGAAATATTTTAAGAACGTATTTGCAAGTTTTGCATTCGTGTAGTTATGCTGATGGTAGCGTAATTATAGAACGTTTGACATCGGAGACAAAGGGTCTGGGTTCAAATTTCGTCCCGGGAGCCCAACATCAATGTTCGCAAAAGTTACCTTTCTGACGCAATCATATCACAGTTTATCTGTACCGTGGTAATGAGGTTGTCATCATGTGTCCGTCAGTATCAGCCGGTACGCGCAGACGTACTGCAACATTCAGAGTTACGGATGTTGCGGGTTTCCTCCTGCCATAAACTATCTTCTATAGACTTTCCTTTGACAATGTCATCTTGGAAATGTTTCTACTTTGCAATGACGTCATCAATATCAATATGACGTGATGAACACGGTCTCCATTTCGCGTAATTTTGGTCAGGTAAAACTTTATTCAATTACTTTTCAGTTGATATATGACACTAAGTTATTGATTAAATATTAACATTTCTGCAGCAAATCTAATGGTGACAGGTATTATGAAACACGCTGTATGTAGTAATTACGTCACTTAGGTGTTTGCGTTCAACAGGACATGTTTTGGAACTTTAATAATCATTCTTAGCTTGCCCCATGAAATGGTAATAGTTATACATAGACAATAACAAATATATCTCGACATTCGTAGTCACAGTTATTTTAAGTATTCTATACGTGAATAATACGCAATGATTTACCACCTCTTCAATTTTCCCTTTGGTGGTCTATTTGGTGGGTTATTAACTTTAAATTTATTTTGTATTTTTCTTCACACCGTACAGACTGGCATACAGTTCTTTTGGATTCTATAAACACGCATCCATGTAAAGCTCAGACATATTATTTCCAAGCACACGTTAGCCAACTTGTATCGCCTACCACATATTGCTAAATGTAAATTGATTACTGGCCTTTTTCTTGCTTTAAAAAAATATATAAAATGTCGTAATCTTATATCCTGGAATTCATCTATTACTGTACATAATGTGGCTTATTGTACAATCTGAGTACGAGAATGACGAAACATTGTGAGTACAATTTCATGCACAAGCTCAGATTCTATATGGCGATTTGTGAACAAAACCTTGAGTTGAGCTTGAGTCTGTACTCAAATAAAAAGTTTGGTAGTCTTGGGGCCCGAAGTAGTTTGCTAAAGTAGCTTTTACAGCAAACTTAAAGCGTCTTTTTCGGAATGCTATTGGCCAATGATATGGTCCCAGCCTGTGCACCAGTGACGTCACGTGCTCCTGCGCAAAGGTGCACGCAATTCCGTACGCGAAGTCAACGCACGTTCGGGGGAAACTGTAACGATTCAATTGGATGTGCCAGGTATTATCAAGAGACCAATTCAATTTACAGTGATTTAACAACATAAAGAAAACAGGCAATCGAGCAGAGCCGTTCTACTAGCACGGTGGAAAAACATCATCAAATATTTCTTTTAAAGCACGTTGGCCGTCCCCTGTTAGGATTAGACAGGGACGTTATGGGTAATGTGGCCTTTTCCGGGCACCGCTTCAATCTACTCGCGGACTAGCGGGGATCTTTAGGTATTACAGAATGACAGGAGAAGTCCCTATCACTTTATACATAGCTTAACACTGGTGCCAACACAGGAGGTGGATTTTCTCCAGACTTTCTACACACCTTTCAACACAGGAACATCTCATTGGACATGTCTGGGAACCTCGTGGAAGCAGAGAAAGCTATTAGATTGGTAAACCCTACCTCGTATAATATATGACGGCCTGCTCTGAATAAACTGCTTTTCAAATTCTTGTCGCATTTTGAGAACGCTTTAATACGATCTGACGTAAATTGTGGTTTAAATTTAGATGTTCTTTGAAAGAATAACGTTTGCGGTTCGGATTTTATTAATATTAATTGTCTGTGAATATTAGCCAATGCATATTTAATCAACTACGGTCTAGTATTTAGTATACTATTATATATATCTTTGGAAAAAGATAACTTTCCATTTGAAGATGTATGAGTTGAAAGCTGTAATATAGAAACCATGGTAAATGGAACCAATAAAATTAATGTGGATACATACTCGTATAGTTAGTTACCCTTTAATTCTAGCTTTATTATGCTATATAATGTTCTACAATTGAATGGAGTAGTACATTGCACATTATAAATACTAATGGACGCCTCTGTTTAGGTTTTGGGATCTGGAACAGACCATTAATGCCACTTTGTATCATACTGAGTTACAAAGAAAACCACGGAACCGAAGTTACTTGGTGCGAGGCTACGTGTGGCCGAAACCGCACTGAGTGGCCCTTCAACTCCGTGTCTACATTGTATCAGAATAGCTTCAAACATGTCATTACTGAGAATAGGCCAAACACAGAGCGCACCAACGCGAGGATATCTTCACATTACTCAATACTGCTAAAGCCTGGATATAACACATGTATCATTACATCCAATGACAATGTACAGAATCTGCCATGACATTTAATAATATGAATGTAAAGTAGCCCCATAGTACACAACGGGGGATCTAATGAGCCATTTGCCCATTTGGTGATGAACTATTGGTCGGACAGAGGCAGCTTAACATTTAAATTATGTATGTTTAAAGTTGGTATATGGACTAGCGGTTTCTGCTACATTAGCTTTATCAGCAAATGGATTATGACCCATAGCTGAGAATGGTCTTCAGGTGCAATCAAATATGTTGGCCTTTTGTAATCTTGTGAGTCGTTTAACCGACGTGATTCACAAAACATTTGGCAAATGTTGTTATTCCCTGTCTGTAATAGGGTTAATTTAAGACGCTCGTTTACCCGCACAATATACTTGTCATGAAACATTGATACGACACTAACGTGGGATAATAGGCTATGAATCTGAGTACAGAAGTATGGGGATCTCTATTAAGGCAAGTAGGGTCACCTGTATTAGGTTGCTGTTGTTGACATGAGTATGTAAACAACATATCTCTACCTAACTGGCCATGATGATTTTTCTGTGTTTTCTACTTATGACAAATCATCCGTGTCTGTGTATTCAGGGTTAATGTCGTACTAGAAGCCGTATCTGAACGTCAATGGCATGAGCAGTGGATAGTGTGGAGGCAACTTCCTGGAAATAAAGACGGTATCAAAGTTCACGAATTGTGTCTTGTTAAATATAGTATGAAGAATTATGTTCACTATTAGGCATCCAACAATAGAAAGCTACGTACATAATTTGAAGGACGTACACCAACTTTTCTCTCTCTCTCTCTCTCTCTCTCTCTCTCTCTCTCTCTCTCTCTCTCTCTCTCTCTCTCTCTCTCTCTAT